>APFE031267822.1:21243-62407 GCA_000404065.3 Pinus taeda
TTAAAAATTACTATTAGTAATTTATAAAAATTAATAAAATTAATAGTTGATTTTTATTTTATTTTTTATTTTAGCCAACCTAAAATGTTTAAAATACATTAAATTACAACATCCATTTTACTGTTGATCCACCAAGCGCCGAGAGGGATCAAATATTTTTTCACTCTATGCTAGTTTGCATATCACGATATTTGATACCTCGTGGGGGTTAGTAGATCCAGAGTAAAGACAGATCTATGCTGGTTTAATTCCCCCATTTAAATAGGCTACATTCCAGGTGAATACCATGGTTCAATACTATGTGTCATTTTGGTGAATACCATGGGTCAATACCATGTGCCATTTTTATTTTTTATTAATACTACTATTAGGGTTAATAATGTTTTTTTGCATGGTATTAGTAATAATCTAGCCCATGGTATTTGTCCCATAGTATTTTGCCCATAGGTTTCACCTACATATAACACATTTTTTGAGTGTTCGTAAATATAAGGTGACCTATGGAGTAAATATAAAAAAATGTTTTATTTGTTTACCATGTTCTTAAATATAAGGTGACTTATGGGGTAAATATAAAAAAAATGTTTTATTTGTTTACCATACCTCTCGTTTATTTATATTTGTATTAATTTACCATACCACTTTTACAAATATGGTATTTGGCCCATAGGATTCACTTAAATAAAACCTCTTTTTTGAACCTTCATAAATAGAACGAGGGTTATGTACTAAATATAAAAAGAGGTTTTATTTATTTACCATGCGTCTAGTTTATTTATATTTTTTATTTATTTACCATGCCTCCACTTTACTTATATTTTTATTTGTTTACACCCTTGCATGTATATAAGGTGACTTATGGAGTAATATAAAAAAAAATTATTATTTACCATACCTCTCATTTATTTATAATTTTATTAATTTACCATACCTCTTTTATAAATATGGTATTTGGCCCATAGGATTCACTTAAATAAAACCTATTCTTAAAAATTAGGGCGAATGGAAGGTTGTAACTCCTAATTTCAAGGGCTAAATTCACCATTTTTACCCTCTCCCTTAAAATAAGATGGGCTATTTGAGGTGATTTGTAAAAATTTACTATGATACAAAATCTTCGCCCACTAAAAATTTAAAACCCCTTAATTTTGCCAAAGCGCGAAAATTCACCCCTAAAGTTTTCCATGGTAAGGTCTCTCATAAACATGCATATGGGTACTGCCAATTGTGATTTACGATGATGAACCTGAAAAGATATATATTGTGTTTATAATGTCGACGGGTCCGAAATAACATAGAGCACCTATTATATATGTATGTGATCGCACCGATTGTGATCTGTGATAAGGGTCAGACCCGAATATATATATAATGTGTTTAATAACTTTGGCAGGTCCGCAAAGACTTTTATGCATATATGTTGGTTCCTTTACTGATTGTGATGAGCGATGGAGATTCCAAACCCAATACTTTATATATGATGCTTAATACTCCGGCGTGTCCATCATATCGCAAGTTGTAAAGGATTGCGTTAATACACCAGTGAAAATGGTTGATCGTGATTTGCGAAGGGAAGTTCATGTAACAATGAATGGGAGGATCCGATGGATTTATTAAATAGAGTTAATTCTTTTCAGTTCCACTTTTTCATGCTTTGCTGTGTGAAGGGAAATATTAGTATTAGAGCCGAATCCAAAGAGGAAGGAAATTGGTGATGTTTTCTTTGTATTTTGGCCAATCAAAATGCCCTATATATACATAAGCCCAATTTTTTCACAAGTTAAAGTCTAACGTAGTTAATTACGATTAAAGCGGATTAAGAATTATTAAAGCATCCACAGAGGAACTCAAGAGCCGATTAATAGAGCCGAAAAGCCAACAGTTATCCTCACCTTCTAGTTCAATTATTTCTTGTTATTGTATGTTCTTTGAGGTGTCTTTTACCCTTTGTAAAATTCTACAATAGTTTTTACTTCAGATAGTTAGAGAAACAATTTACTATTTTGACAGTTTCAAAGATTAGCAACTGTTTCAAAAATGTATAAAAGGAGGAAAATTGACAGGGAAGGGGTTCGAATTTTGGAGAACCTAGAGACAAAGACACTGTATTCCTGATATAGCTGTTGAGTAATGAAAGAATCCGAAGTTTCCATGAATTGTTGGGTATAATTTTGTAACTTCTCTGTCATGTGTCATCTTATGTTTTCTTCTTTCAAGCGTAGTAATGAAGCTACAAGTCTTTATTTGGTTATGTAGATAAAGTTAAAATCCCTTAAAAGAGCGCTCCTATACTTGAATTTTTCATCTTCCTTTCTAAGTTATAGATAATAGTTTATGTGTAAGGCAACATATTATCTTTAAATTCTCCAAGGGTTGCAGATAATAGTTTTTGTGTCAAGCAGCATATTATCTATGATTCAGTTCTCATTTTCATAATTCTTCTAAGTGACGGATAGTAGGTTTTATATTAAGCAACATATTATCTTAATCTTCTCCTTCAAGCTTTATTCATTCATCATTTATATCTAGCAAAAAATGGCATTTTGAGATTTTCCGATCCCATATGTATTTAGGGTTAAAGACCAAGTTTTCCAGGTCCTTCATTTAAGAATACAACAAACAATAAAGTGACAAATAAGTGACAACAAACAATAATCATTAATGTCTTAAGCACAATTTCTCCATAGCCAGGAAATTGGTTTCTTAAGGTAAAACACTAGACATGATCTAACACCTCACCTTCTCCATTATCATCATCCTTGCACTGACAATTCAAAACAAAAAGAAATCAGTTTTTGCCAATTATGAAAAAAGAAAAAAAAGGAAAAAGAGAGGCAAGTAAGAGCATTATCTAAATGTCCCTTGCTCCACACACACTCCTACTCCTTATGTCCAATCATTACACCATCTTCACAGCCACAGCTAGCGACATGATTAAGGAATTATGAGGGAGAAGCAGCGACAGGACATCCTGTAGGAAATCCTGTAGTAGCCTACCCCACAGAGTGTCTATCATCAGCTACAAGTCTTAACTAGGATAATCTAGGAGCTCCACAGTGGCAGCAACATCAGATCTTTAGTCATAGATACCTACAAAAGCCATGAAACCATCAATAGACAACAAGAGGAGGAAGAAGAATGACCATGCAGAAAATAAACAATGCAGCACCTCTGATCTTCAACAACTGCAACATGGCATCAAAACCACAGTTAAGTATCCCGCTCACTCACTCATATGCATCATTTAATCAAAAGTTGTAAGGGTTACGAGATAGTTGGTTTATAAGGGAACAGGTGGCCAGTTAACTTGGCCACCTTCGTTCAGTCATCACATGCAAAACCAGGTGTCCTCTCACACGTGGCTACAGTTAACTCAAAGACAAAGGAGTAGGTGTTGCACAAAAATTGTTATTTTGACTTTCTGTAATCAATATGAGTCTATCACCACTCATACATACCTCCTTTGCAAGTCATAAACCTCAGATCTGCATATCAAGCTTTGAAAATGAGAGAAAGTCCTTAAAAATCTCTAAAACTCTGGTTTCACACTTTCTCTTGGCATTACATGTGGTACCGCACCCATTGGTCATGTCCCCTACGCACCTGACTGCTCTGTATCTGTGTTTATGGGTGTCAACTCCTATAAAAGTTAAAAAGGTGCAAGTTTATTCTTAAAAACTCACTTTGAGTCAATTCTGGAAGCTTCTAGAGGGAATCTTGTGTTGGCAAGTTCGCTCCTTGAGGGTTCATGCATCCCATTCCTTAAGGAGATAACCCCTTGATGTGAGGAGCTTATCCCCTTGAAGGGGGACTCTATCCCTTCAATGGTGGACCTGTAACCTCCTTCCCTTGCACTATAAAATGAAGCTTTGGGCTGGTTACTTGGGAGGTTAAAAGCTGAATATTTTTTAGGGTAAATGTTGCTGGAACTTAGTCTTCCTTATTGAGATTTTGAGAGGAAAGATCACATACCTTTTGATCTCATTTGGAAGAGAGAGTGAGGCTTGTCAAATTAGAGGAGATTCCTGTTTGGACCTTGGGAAGAGCTTGTACAGCATCAAGGCACCAAGGTTGTAAAGTTCTTCTTCTTCAAAGTTAATACAATCAAGTTTATTTTTCTCAATGAGCTATATTTAATGGTTTATTTCATAGACTCCTTGATCACTATGATGAACATGATTTGTTATATTAGCTATGCAGGTGTTCTTTGATGTGTGCTTGTTTGTGTTTACATGTTATTAAAAAGGAAACTCTTTGAAGCTGTTGGAGCAAGGCTGCCACAAACTAGCATTAGACTTAAGGTAGGGTCTAAAACACCTCTTAGTTTTTATTAATGAATCATAATATGTTTAGAGAAAAGTATATTTGCTTGTCCTGTTTATTGCTAGATATCAATTGATACTAGGGAGATCGGTCTTGTCTGCAAGAATGATTTATCCACTTAACATATTGGCAACTCCGCTGGGGACGAGATTTGATTGTTTAATTTTCCTTTATCTTTGATTCGAGAAACTTGATTTTTTGCTTCTGGTTTTTGCTTGATGTGTGTGGGATTGGGTAGCTTGTCAGTCCTAGATTGATTTTTTAGTTTTTAGAAATTTTTACAAGGACCGCACGTTCTGTTTGAGTTACAGTGCAGACCTGTCCGCACTGTTACTTTACTGCACAGAGCGGTACCGCACCTGGTTTCACTGGGGTCCTGCGGACCCTGTCAAAAATTTTCAAAATCCTAAAATCTTTTTGTCAAGTTTAGTTTAGGCTCTTTTTGTTACTTTTATCCTCTGCCCAGATCTACATATATCCTGTCAAAAGTCTCTCATAAGTAAGTTCCATTAGTGTTGTGTTTTGGATGAATTTCTAGAAGTTTTTGCATGCTTGGTTTGGTCTTCACTCAGTATTTGTGGTGACTTGAAGCTTAGAATCCTAAGAGACCTTAGATCACCCTAGAATCTTTTGTCTTCTTGATAATTCTGGCTGGTTTGTGAGATTTTCCTTTGGTGAGAAATGGATTTTGTTTCTCTTTGCAAAACTTTTAATGAACTTGGTCATAAGTTGTGAATTTCATTTTTTATAAGAAACATAGCTGGGTGTTTTCAGTTGATTTGTCTTGGTGAACGAATTAATCCTTATTTTTCTAAATAACTAAGTAAAAACATCCTCAGAAAACATTTGAAGCTTTTATTTTAATTAGTTTTTAGAAGTTAGATCTCAAGATTAGATTTTTCATAGTTTTGAGTGTGTTTTTTAGAAATTCTAGTTTCTCTTTTGAAAAATTGTTTTCTTTAGTTTTGAATGTTGAAACGAAAAGGGATTTATTTCGTGAGCATAATTAGTAGCTTTGTTTGAGTGTATTGAAAAAGACAAAAAAGTTTTTATTTTCGTTTATATGTTGAAGGAAAGTTTTGTTTTCAAGAAATTGCATTCTCAACTCTTCCTTTAGCTAGAGATTCATTGAAAAGGAAAAGAATTATTTATCATCTTAGGTGCATTTTTTAGCATTTTGGAGTCGAGTCTTCACACCACAAAGTTTCATCTCCATACCTTTTGACTTAAGAAAAAACCAATAAAATTAACGCTTAATTAAAATTCACCTAGCAATCTTTTTATTTCTAGGCATCTTATCACCAACATAGCTTAGGCTAGTATCTTGGAGTAGGGAGTAATTAACTCTCCAAGATAGTTAAAACAAACAAGTAGTCGATCTTGCGGTAGGAAAAAATTCCAATTGTTACATGTATGCTCTGGGAAGCTCCTCTTAAAGGATTCCAGCACGAGATCATATCTGAACCAGTGAGGTAATCAATCCTTCCTCATTGGGAATGATAGCAGATATTCACATATTAAAAATGGTAAACCTCAGATTGACCATTGTCGAGGAGCCTGGGGTCACTTGTTGGTAAACCTTGGATTATGTCAAGGAGCCTTCAAGGGGATTGAGCTTTGTTACTTTGTCCTTGCATGTGTATCGGATCGTAGACTGTTCCCCCAAGTATATTTTGTTTCTATTGGTAACCTTAGTGGCCATAATATATAGGATTCTTTTCTAAGGTGACAGTGGAGGGAAGATCCCACTGTACCTGGAGTAGACGTCGACTAGACTCACTTGGACCCTCTGGGGGGTTATCTTCACTCAAGACAGTTTTGTGGAGAAACTTGTGCCAATCTGTTTCATTAAGCAGGTTGTCAGGGTAACTTTTCCAACTGCCATTCTGTATTGAATTCTGTGAGGTTGGATTTCATCACTAACTAGTGTTTTCGGTATGGAAAAATATTGTTTGTGTGTGGTTTGTGTTGGAAATAATACTGAGAGGGGGAGTGAATCAGTATTATCAAATTCTTTTCAATATGACTTCCTGATTTATACTTAATTTAATCCTCAGATATTGATCATTAACTTGTAGGTCAGTACTATATAATAATGAGCATGAAATAAGAAAAACAGATAGTCACACCAAAGAACACTAGATATAAGGTGGAAACCCAATGTGTGTGAAAACCACCTGCTGCAATATGTCTCTATCTTCTTTCAATTAGATACTTCTTTTACAATGATTTTGTACTGGTGTAGTCCTTTACCAGTACGCAGGCTGCAACCTGTAGAGAGCTACAACTCTCTCTTGTTTTCCAGTCTCTCCTGGAAGGGAGCTACAACCCCCTTAGCTCTTTTACTTCTTTAACGACCATGTTACATTAATTTTCAAACTGGATCCATGGACATCAAATAGTCATCAAGTACATGCAAATCACCCAATCTCCTTGTACAATCAACCAATGAATCACCTAACTCTTCAGAATGCTGTAAACAGAAAAGTAATACCAGGAATCTAAACCCATAATTCTACTGCAATAGATAAAAGATAGTCAACAAAAGTGCCAAGATAAGTCTGCAACTTCACCAAGAGGGGCTTGCGAATATCCGCAGCGCTTCTGAGTCTAAACTACGCAGATCCACGCTAGTGGTTCTTCTTCTCTACGTACTTCTTCTCAGGTCTGCACCCTTACTATCTGACAGACAGCGTACCTCCTCACTGTTCCTTTTCCCGCACTGCGTGCCTCGCACTTCTCCTTTTGCAATGTTGCGTGTGGCCCGCACTGCGCTTTCTCCTCTACTGCGTACCTCGCACTGAGCCTTTTTCTATGCTGTGTACCCCCGCACTGTGCCTTCTTCTGAGGTGCGTACCCCCGCACTCACGCCATGGATCGCCTGCAAACTTCTAATTAGGGCCAAATTAACAGTCCTCCAATGTGCCACAGTCAGTTAGATCCACAGATCTGTTCATGCACCTGATAGATCACGACATATCTATAGATTTGCCTTAAGTTTTCTCCTTGATTTAGATCTAGCTTTTAAAACCAATCACCCAAAATTTTAGATCTTAAGATATTCAAATTTCACAAGTGTCTAGCCAAGTGATCTCCTTTCCATTTTATAGGCAAGCCTTTCACAATACCATGGTCCAAAACCATACTAAGACAATACCATGAACCCAATACTTGGGATCAATACCTTTAGATGCAATACCACGGACCAAAAACATAGGATCAAAAATTGTAGGACTAATACCATGAGCCATTCATGAAAATTCCCACGTGTATGCGCTTTTATGCATTGTAGAGAGTGAAACTGGGGTCCGCACCTTCTGAACGTATCACCCGCATGCATGTACGCACTCCTTGGTCGGCGTACCTGCGGGTCCGCAACTTCTTCTAGGATTACCTGCGGGTATCTTAATTTTCATGATTTTGAGTGCCTAAACTGAGATCTATCACAAGAGTGAGTTGCCATCAAGTACAACACCTATGCCATAGTACCAAACCATAATTATAATGCCAACAGTTTGAAATCCTAGATTGTTAGGTGTGTGATTCAATTGTTTGGTTCTTTAGAGACTTTAGGTGATTTTCTTGAGATTTTCTTTGTTTTCGTGTGAAGTAATTAATTAATTAATTGTGGCTGAATTACCGAGACAATCCCGTAGACTTCGGGGGCAGCCTCCTGAATATACACCAAGTCAGCTTGAAGGGCTAAGAGCTCTTGTCACACCTAGTGAAAGTAGAGTTGGGTCACCAGAGGACGGAGAATCATCTTTAATTATTCACCTTGATTATCACGTTCCAGCAACAGAGTAGATTTCTAAACCAATTTCATTTTCCAAAGTTACTGGTAGTTTTTCTTCTACTAGTGAATTAGTCGAGGAACCTGAAATTTCTAAACCTGAAACTGAACCTGGTGCTACTCCATCCTCAGGACTTGCTTCTCTAGTTTCTAGTGGTCTTGGTTCACCGAGGGTAGGAAGTATTATTACCCAAAATCTTTCTTCTGAACTCATTTCTATCGAAGAACTTGTTAGTCCAGACGAAGTTATATCTCTCCGTGAAAATCAACCAACTTTAGAACTTAGGGAGCGTGAATCTATCTTTTACAGTCCTTTTCGAAGTGACACTTGGTACGTATCTTTGACGAAATTTTTAGAAAATCCGGGTCTCACTGCTTCACCACCTTGTATTCCATTTCATCGAATGACCATAGGTTATTATCCTCCTTCGAATATGTCAAACCGGTCATCCATGTTTTCACAAAATCCGGAAACTTTTTTATATGGCGGTCCTTTTGTTCTGTCTGGGTATCAGTCAGTTTCTAGTACTTTTTCAGGAGCGTCTCCTCAACCCATCGAACATGGGGTATCAATTGGTCATAATGGAACTCCACCGTTGAGTGTAGAAGAGATTCTTACGATGTCTGGTGCTATTCCAAATCCGCAACCTCAAGGTAGTCAGATTCCGCCTGGGGGGCAACCTCAAGGTAGTCAAATTCTACCTAGGGGCAACCTCAAGGCAGTCAAATTCCGCCTGGGGGGAAACCTCAAGGCAGTCAAATACCGCCTGGGGGCCAACCTGAAAGATAGTACATACCTCAGGGACAGTACATGCCTCAAGGTCAACCCCAGACTCAATATATGCCTCAAGGTCAACCTCAGACTCAATATATGCCTCAAGGTCAACCCCAGTATCAATATATACCTCAAGGTCAACCCCAGTTTCAGTATGCCTCAAGGTTATCAACCTCAAAGTCAGTACCAATCTCAAGGTTTCCAACCACCTTCTGGTCAACCATTTGTTCAAGGAACTGGAAGTGTACCTTTCAATTATCAGTCCTACACTCAACCTAGTCATGGTCCTCAATATGCTCAACTTATTATGGGTCCTTGCCCCGGAATGAATATGGTGTGGGATCCATCTCAAACTCAACAGATTTTGCAACCCAATGTGTAGTTGTCATCTCAACCTGGACAACCCATGGTTTATGTTTCAACCCAGCAACCCGTCCAGCCTACTATTCAAACTTCTGCACCTGGTGTAGCTCATCAGTCTGGGCCTAGTTCGCCTCGAACTCCACCTCAATCAACTACTGCAGCTTCTGTTCAATCTACCCCACCTACTTCTAGAGTATCGATAGCTCCAGTTTCTACTGTTCCTGTATCAACTCCTCAGACCTCTTTACCCCAGTCTAGACCTAGAATCTAGACTTCGGTTCAGATGCTTGTAGGATAACCTGGTGCAAGTATGGTTGTCACAAGTCAACCTCAATTTACTTATCAACGGTACTAGGGACAATATCAATACAGTCCTGCTATGCAAAGCCCATTTTATCAATATCAACCGTACCCTAGGTATACATACCAGCAACCTCAATCTTAACAACCCCAGTTTGGTCCGATTAATCCTGGTTTTCGGGGAGGATATAATATTCTGAATGCAAATCCAATTCCAGGATACCTTGGATATCCTCCTCCTAGAGCTAGTCTTGTGACCAAAGGTTTTCGAGACCCTAACCGTCAGTTACCGTTCATCGCAACTTTGGATTTACCTGACTTGTCGCGCCTTACGAACGATCCAATTTATTATATTTCGTACTGGCTGCCAATGCCTAATAAGTTGCCCAGTGATATTCCGAAGTTTGAGGGTAAACCAGGATAGGATCTGTCGAATCATGTGATGACTTATCACCTCTGGTGTGCATCAAATTCCATTATAGATTATTCAATTCGCTTACGCCTTTTTCAACGCACTCTAATTGGTCTCGTGGCTAAGTGGTACATTGAGTTGCCACGAAGCTCTTTTTATAATTTTAGTCAGTTAGCTACTTCATTCTTAACTCATTTTCAGTTTCCTATCAGATATGACAATGGCACGGAATTATTAACTTCATTAAAACAATAAACGTCTACATATATTTCAGACCATATTCATGAATGGCGACGTCAACGACATTTAGTGAAAGTTTTTATCCGGGATCAAATTTTTGTAGAATGGTTTGTTAAATCATTATTACCTAAGATCACTGAGGATGTAGCTAAGCTAGGAGTAGTTACTGAAGAGCAAGTAATTGCTCAGGCTTAGTACCTTGACTTAGTTTATACGCAGTCAAGTACTTTACACGAAAAAATCCTCGATCTTCCCAAACAAAATCAAATAACTACAACTCCTTTAGGGTCTCATGCTGCTGATGGTATGATTGGTACAGTTAATACCAAGAGTAATAAGAAATCTACAAAGAATTATTCTCCTATTATAACTTTACCAGATTCCCTGACAGGAGAAGCTTTCGCTGAAGTTCCTGCCGATATCCATGTTGTAGAATCTTCTATGGCCAAATCCAAATCCAATGGTAAAAATAAAGGGAAGAAGAAAAATAAACAAAATGCAAAATAGAAACCAGAAAAAACCAAATCTACTAACGAGAAACGTAAACCTCGCTATCCTTATCTCATCTGTGATGAGGACCACTTTACAAGAGATTGTCCACAACAAGCTGAAGTTTCAAAAATCGTCAAAGGTTCTCAAATGCCTGTTGTCTTGAAGGATCCCTTTCCTAGTCAAGATAGTAAGATGATAGGTTCTTCCTCAAATGCCTCAGAAGAACCAATTATGATGATGTCCAATGTCAGGATCGTGACGCGATCGCAAGATTATGGAAGTAAGAATCCTATTGGTGGTAAGGACCCAGAATCTTCTAGTTCAAACCCATCAACTTCAACTACTCCTGGTTCCGATCCGCTACAGATCGAGAAACTTAATCTAGACTTAGTAATCAAACCACCAGCTAAAGGTATACTTCAGAAGTCAGCTTTCAATCCACATGCGAGAGCTAATCAGAAGTATAACATTATTGAAGATTTAGCTATATCCCATTCAGCAATGTTGGCTTTGGAGGTGCTGCAATCATGTCCAGCACAGCGTAAATTGATTTTGTCTGCTATAGGAGATGTTGATGTTTAGGATTCTAACCTTATAATATTTTATTTAGAAAATAGTACACCTTGCTTACCTCATCAAATGGCTTTCCAGATCCCAGTGTTAGTCAAAAACAGGCCTTGCTTTCGGACTATGATTGATGAGGGAGCTTCAATGTGTATTATGTTGATTCAGTGTTGGAGATCACTTGGTTCTCCTACACTCAATCAATCCCCGACAATTTTAAAGGCTTTTGATGGCTGAGGGTTTCATCCTTTTGGCATTCTGCAGGATTTACCTATAGGGGTAGAAGGCAAAACTGTTAATCTAGATGTGGAGGTGGTTGATGCCCCTCTAGATTATAACCTTCTTTTGGGTCATAGTTGGTCTTACACTATGACTGTTGTTGTTTCATCGGTCTTTTGGCTTATTAAATTCCCTCATAATGGAAATATCGTTACAATAGTTCAGTTAAATTACTTTTCATCCGACCCAGCCTCTTCTGAGAGTATTCAACATGTCGGTAAAACAATTATCCCTTATAAGGATGTTGGGGTGGGATTGGTTAAAGATTCTGGTTTACTAGGAAATTTTTCTTTTCCTCCTCCTAACGTATCACCTTCATTTGCAACCATTCACATGATTTCATCAAACACTATTTCTTTTGATGATCCTTGGATCGTACCTTCCGATTTCGAGGTGGACTCATTTGGTGATGCCATGCCTTTGAGTCCCTTTGAAGTTGCATATTAAGCGGTAAAGTTGTTTTCCGACTCTAGTTCAACCGAAATTGTTCCAATGAATGTGGTCCATGGGGAGTCACTTTCAATCTCAACCTCAGATTCAACAACATTTTCTAAACCTGTTCACACTGATGAGCAGATTCATGAACTTTTATCTTTTGATGATTTACCATGGGAAGATCTTCATCATCGATCTTCATTTTTACCTGAGCTTGATCATTTTGAAAATGATTTCTCATCTATTTTTACCACTGATTATGTCAAGGAATCACAGAATCGTTGCAACATCCTGATTCTGAGCTAAATTTGGGGAATATTTCTCGAACAATTCCTATTGACATTTCAGTGAAACCCGGAATTATTGAAAGCATTCATATAGGTGCTTCCTATACGGACGAGGAAATCGAAACTTATAAAGCCCTATTTCAAGAATTCCGCGATGTTTTTTCTTGGTCATACGAAGAAATGCCAGGAATCGATCCATCAATTGTTGTCCATGAAATAAAAACTTACCCGGATGCTAAACCTGTCTGGCAACGTTTGCGTCAAATACACCCAAGAAAAGCTGTTGCTATTAAAGCTGAAGTTGAGAAATTACTTCGTGCAAGTTTCACATATCCAATTCCTTTAATGGATTGGGTATCGAATATTGTTCCTGGTAACAAAAAGCAAGGAACGATAAGAATATGTATTGACTATAGGGATATTAATCGAGCTTGTCCTAAGGACAACTATCCAACTCCCTATATCGATCAAATAATTGATGATTGTGCTGGCAGTGAAATGTTCTCCTTTATGGATGGATTTTCCAGTTACAATCAAATTAATATACTCCGTGCCGATCAACCAAAAACGACTTTCATTTGTCCATGGGGGACCTTTTCTTATTGCAAATTACCTTTTGGGTTGAAGAACGACGGAGCAACTTTTCAACGGGCTATGTCTTATGCATTTCACGACATCAAGCACATTGTGCAGCCTTATCTCAATGATTTACCTGCTCATTCATTACGAAGAGCCGATCATCTCACTCATTTACGAGCCATCTTTATGAGATGTAGGCGTTATCAAATTAGGTTGAATCCACACAAATGTGTTTTCTGTATAGAAATGGGTCGCTTACTGGGATTTGTTGTTTCAAAAGCCGACATTTGTGTCGATCCCTCGAAGGTTGATGCCATTGTAAAATTACCTCCGCCTTAGACTCTTCGCCAACTCCAAAGTTTGCAAGGGAAAGAAAACTTTTTACGTCGATTCATTCCTAACTATGTCGAGATAACAAAAGGTTTTACCAGGTTGTTGAAACAGAACACTCCTTTCTTTTGGGATGAGATAGCTCAGAAATCTTTTGATGCACTTAAACACGCATTGACCCATGCACCATTATTGCATCCTCCCAACTACAACCATAACTACCTTTTGTACCTCTTCGCTTCTCATTCCACCATTGGGATGGTTTTAGTTCAGGAAGATGAATTCAATGCTGAACATGTGATTTACTATCTTAGTCAAACTCTGAATCCGACCAGCTTAAATATTCACATGTGGAGAAATTGGCCCTGGCAGCTGTTCAAGCTATCCAGCAATTTCATCACTACATTCTACTATGCAAAACCACAGTAATTTCTGACTGTAACCCTATGACATATATTTTGACTAAACAATTTCTAGGGGGCAAGTATTCCAAATGGATCATTATCCTGCAGGAATTTGACCTAGAATTTGAAAAATCCAAGTCAAAGAATTTTTTGGTTTTTTCATAATTAATGTGTGACTTCCCGCGTACTGATACCGAAAATGTGGCAGAAGGATCCCTTGCGGATGAACCGTTGTTTCTTATCAATGCTCTTGATCCATGGTATGGGGATATAATTCTCTATCTCCAAACCCAATCTTTTCAGCCTGAAATCTCACGATCTTAGTGAAGGAAAATCCCTTTCCAATCCCAACAGTAAAGAAGTATTGGAGATACACTCTATCATTATGGAGTGGATTCTGTTTTCCATCATTGTTTAACTCATGACGAAGCTAAAAATGTTCTGAATGACTGTCACTTTGGAGCATGCGGCGGTCATATGTCTAGGTATGCCATGGCCCAAAAGATATTGCGCGCTGGTTATTTCTAGCCATCCTTATTTAAAGATTGTATCAATGTAGTCCAGAAATGCCACAATTTCCAAATTTTTGATCAAAAGATGCGTGCTCCACTTGCTCTTCTCCACCCTATAATTTCCATTTGTCCTTTCGCAAAATGGGGTATCGATTTTATTACATGTAACCCTCACTCGGCTGGGGGGGATGCGTATATCATCCTTGCGGTAGATTATTTTACCAAGTGGGCCGAGACAATGTCTACATTTTTGCAGACAACAAAACTACTGCTATTTTTGTTTTCAATCATATAATTGCTAAGTTCGATGTTCCTCAAGTGATTACCACTAATCATGGAAATCATTTTCAGAACATCATGATGACTGAACTAATAGATCAACTTGGCCTGCATCACGATAGCTCTACTCCATATTACCCACAGGCTAATAGTCTGGTTGAGGCAATCAACAAAGTTCTAGTCATCATGATCCGATGAATCATTGGTATTCATTGGTCGAATTGGCATAACATGTTATTTTCAGCGCTTTGGGTGTATCGAACCCCAGTCAAAACATCAACAGGTTTCACTCCTTTTCAGCTTGTTTACGGGTTGGAAGTAGTGTTACCCATTGAATGCAAAATACCATCGTTGGAAATAACCATAGAATTACTCCCAACCACATCCGAAGAGGAAAAATGTTTGTTGTACTTAGCTCAATTAGATGAGAATCGACGTGATGCTGCATTTAGCAATCGAGACTCACACAAAATGGATAAAAGCTTAGTACGATCGTAATGTTACACCTCATAATTTTTCGAAAGGAGACCTAGCTTTATTATACGATCAAGCTAACGATAAGCTAGGGGCTAGAAAATTCATACCCATGTGGCACGGTCCTTTTGTTGTTAAGCGTAAGCTAGCAAAGGGGCCTATGAATTAGTAGATTTTGATGGTGTCTCTTTGGGTAGACCCAGGAATGGGCTTTATCTGAAAAGATATTATGCTTCGTGTTTGGTGTGGAGATTCTTGTTAGAATAGTTTATTTCTAGTTGGTGTGTTTTAGATTAAAAGTGTGCCTAGTTTAGAGAGTGCTTTATCATTATTCCTGCTTATCTTGGTTTTACTCTTGATACTGCAGACGTCAGCGTCTTCTCAAACATACATTGGTTTTGCTGATGGTGCTTGTCGTAGTACACATAATATTTCCTTCGCAGCTTGGGTTATCTATTCACCCTGTGGCGAGTTAGTATCTATGCATGGGGTAAGCCTTGGTCAAACAACAAATAACATTGCAGAGTATAGTGAAGTGATTGAGTTATTATCTGAATCCATCTCATTTGGGATTCAGAGTTTGATTGTATGGTTAGATTCTGAACTCGTTGTATTATATCTTAACAGGTTTTATGCCATTAGAAATCTAGTTTTATTAAGATATTTTTGAGAGTTCGTCTCTTGGAACATGAATTTGACTACATTGAATATCAACATATTCCAAGATATTTAAACACATTAGAAGATGCAGTTTCTTCTCAAAAGTTAAATAGACATTTGCAATAATCAAGACAGTAAATTTAAAAGCATTCCATAAACATGTTATACAAGATAGCTAGTAATAGTGATATATCATAGCATAGAAGTGTGTCAAATATACATCGTCTTTGATCATAGGTTGAAAAACACCTTATGATCGGAAAAAATGATAGCACAAAAATATATAAATGTCATATGAAGTCTACAAGGGCGATCATCCTATCCTTGATGATGATCATGACAAGAAACCACTGCTCGGGCTACCCTACAAAGGAACCTCCTAAAAGGTCTTGGGACCCCAATCACATAGCGTTGAATCCTAAGAGGAATATCATCTATACTAGTCTCCCAAATATCTATTGTTAAGCACTTTAGATGATTCTCCAATTCGGCGAAGGTCTCTGCTGATTGGTCCTGTGGGGCTTGTGCCATAGCAGCAGGGTGTCTTCTCTCATAGGGCGGCAGAGCGGCTGGTCACCGTGGACCCACATCTACATTTAAAACTTTTTACTATCAGTTTTTGGATGATTTAAAAATATATATATATAGTTTAAAAATTTAGAAAATGCTGAAAATAATTTTACCTATATCATCCCATTGTTCTCCTCATGGAAGAGCCATGTCTGGATCACCACGATAATCCATCCTAGCATATGGAAAGTCCTGTATCACGAAAAGTTGGTTTCCCAACTAACGAAAATACTCAGGTGAGAATCAAACAACCTCTATGCCCTCCAAAGGATGAAAGGCCATGACTGCAACCCAACGCATAATCGTAGGATCTCGGGGAAGTCCAGCCTCAACAGAAAGATGTTGTGGAACCAACATAAGTAGCCTATTTAGGGCAAAGATCACAACTAAGAAACCATATCCACATTTCTTTAGCTATCCATTCTTTGCCCTAGTCAGTTGGCCTTTCACATTGGCCAACACGACATCGCACCAGTTGAAGATGGTGCCCCGTAAGCAGTCTACTGCCATGCGCATTTGAGAACCGGTAGCTAGATGCAGTGCTACGCTACTGCACAGTCTGGTGATAGTAAATGCGATCGCTTTAAGTTCAAGAAGGGAGATGGTCTTAACATCTATCTGTTTGTCTGTAGTTTGGGCATTGCAAAACTCTAGTCGGAGACTAGCGTCAGACTAGCCACCTAGCCTAGATCCGAATAGAGATAATCCTTCACCTCTCTCGGGCAAACAAGTCAGAAAATAAATGTCCTCTGGCTCGATTTCGAGCCGGTGACCTCCAATTATGAAACATTGTTCCTGCATTCTCCACCTGTCTACCAGCCATTGTAGAAAGTCTACCTGAGCCCTCACGCCAGGTATGGTCCAGAATTTCAATAGTTTGCATGCTCTTAAAGCCTGTATTGAAGGTGGATGGAGTAATGCGGCTTGATCCACATCTTCGTGTTCCCTTTCCCGCCAAACAAGCATTTTGTGTACCTGCATTGCAAAAAGAGCGGTTTAGAACCTTGTAATTTCAAATCATTTGGGTGGAAATGCAAAAATATATGATTTCAAAACGTGTTTCATGGGGTCTGCACCCGCGAGGTTAGGGATAGTGCGTAGGTTCGCACTCGTCCTTAAGAGCAGGTGCGGGACCCCGACTTTTTCATTTGTACGAAAAAGTCGGGGTTTGTAGGGTACACATGGTACGCCTGTGCAACCATCGTGAGTGATTTTTAACCAAAAATTTCTTTAAAAAATGTATTTTAAAGCCCTCAAAATGAAAATGAAATGGATGAAATGCAAATCAGGGATGATGTGGATTACTTGAAGAGGCCGATTCTCGATTCCAGTGGTCGGATTTTCCGCAATCTTCATAGGAAGTTTTCTTACCAAAAGCTCTTACTTTTCACACTGAAGTCAAACGGTGAAAGTGAATTTGCAAAAGCCCTTTTTATAAGATTTTTTGAATAAATGAATTTCTAATTTGTTTATTTTTCACTTTAAAAATGTCACTTTTGATGCATTTTTATTAATTTTGAACATATATGAATAATGTTTGCAGTTTTTGTGTAGAATATTGGGTTTTCAGGGATAATTGATCATTTTCAACAAAAAACATAGGAGTCCTCTTAAGTTCTTTTCTGACTCGTAAAATATGAAAATATTGCCGGGTTTTTCTTTTTAGACTCGTTAAAATGGGATTAAAAGGAAGGTCCACTTACAACTATTTTCTGACCATATAAACATGAAAAGATTGCCGAACATTTGTCGTTTCAAGTTTGATATTGGTAATAAAACGACGTGTTTTCGATTACTTTTTTACTTTTTAGGATTGAAGGCACTAATTATGAAAAGTATTCCTTGATCGTAATGGTCAAGTGGTTCTCTCAAGTATTATTTTATACTTTTTCGGGCTTGGGAGACACAAATTTATGAAAAAGTACAACCATGGAGTTTTCTTAAGTTTTTCTTCTGACTCCCTAAAATTGAAAAACACTGAGTTTCTCCTATACTGGACTCGTTAAAATTTAATAGTAAAGGACCTGTTCAATTTCAAACAGGAACGGACCACTCCTTCTTAGGGTTTGAATCTTAAACTAAGTTGGACTCATTCGAAGGATGAGCTTATAACCAAGCAAATTTCATCCTCTTCAAGTTTGTAAAAAATAAAGAGGTACTTGCGAGAAATGGTGGGGGAAAAGAGAGAAAAATGAACCTGATTGTTATACTTTGTGTTTAGAAAAGCAGTTAACCACTCTTGAACACGACACTTTTCGTTCACTTGGGTTGGGAAATCCTTTGCCTAACAGTTAATCAAACAATATTGAAAGTCTTTAGCCGATTTCTGGGCATTAGCTTTGGGTCAATTGTCACCAAACCATTTGCAGTGTCATTATGTGTTTAAGAGGTCAATTCAAATAAATCATTCATTTGCAAAATATCTGTCATCCATATTGACCATCCCTGAGCTAGTCTGTGCCAAATACATTTCTTCAAAACTTGATCTATGATTTTGTGTTGTGCGCTTGCCTATGACAGATCGCTTTCTATCGACTTCAACTCATTATCTAGAAAGATGATATAGAAATCATCAGTACCTTGGAATCTGTATGCCTCAATGGCAAGTTTCTCGCCTTTGACGACAGGTTGCATCATTGACCTTTGATCAAAGGATTCTATGACGTGTTCGACATCGACTCATTTATTCACATTTCATGGATTGTATTGAGTACTTTGAGAGCCATTGATATTACTGGTGGTTCCTCTCACATTTGTTAATAGTTTACATCATTGACTAGTAATCAAGTGGTTTCTACCATGTTAAACTTCGACACATTCATTCACATGGATAGAATCGTACTAGTTTGGGAAGTAGAAATGAAGACCTTAGATATAGTTTCCACCATCCAGGCTATGAGGAATTTTGTTATTCATTATACAATGGATTATTCATAAACAGATGATTGTGCCCATACTGTGTCTACATACGTCTATACTTGTGATATATTACAAAATCATTCCTGTATGAGAGCAGTTTAGATAGTTTCTAATCAGTTTTGATCTGAGTATGGGAATGCCTACCTCAGCGATGATATGATCATATATATATTTTGCATTGAATGTTTTTACAGGTTCCGACCAAGTATCCACAGGAAGATCCTTGAAACGATAAAGCACTTCACTCTTCGTAGATGACAAAACCATCCTCATCTATTACAGACTTCACACTTTAGGGGGTAATCTGTTGCACAAAAATTGTCACTTTCACTTTCTACAATCAATATGAGTCTATCACCACACATACATACCTTCTTTGCAAGTCTTAAACCTCATCTCTACATATCAAGCTTTGAAAATGAGAGAAAGTCCTTAAAAATCTCTAAAACTCTGGTTTCACACTTTCTCTTAGCATTACCTGCGGTACCGCACCCATTGGTCATGTCCCCTGCGCACCTGACCGCTCTGTATTTGCATTTATGGGTGCGAACCCCTGTCAAAGTTAAAAAGGCACAAGTTTATTCTTAAAAACTCACTTTGAGTCAATTCTGGAAGCTTCTAGAGGGAATCTTGTGCTGGAAAGTTCGCTCCATGAGGGTTGATGCGTCCCCTTGAAGAAGGAATCTATCTCTTTAATGGTGGACCTGTAACTTCCTTCCCTTGCACTATAAAAGGAAGCTTTGGGCTGGTTACTTGGGAGGTTGAAAGCTAAATATTTTTTAGGGTAAATGTTGTTGGAACTTATTATTCCTTATTGAGCTTTTGAGAGGAAAGATTACATACCTTTTGATCTCATTGGGAGGAGAGTGAGGCTTTTCAAAGTAGAGGAGATTCCTATTTGGACCCTGGGAAGAGCTTGTACAACATCAAGGCACCAAGGTTGTAAAGTTCTTCTTTGTCAAAGTTAATACAATCAAATTTATTTTTCTCAATGAGCTATGTTTAATGGTTTATTTCATAGACTCCTTTATCACTGTGATGAACATGATTTATTATATTAGCTATGTAGGTGTTCTTTGATGTGTTCTTGTTTGTGTTTGCAGGTCATTAAAAGGAAGCTCTCTGAAGCTATTGGAGCAAGGCTGCCACAAACTAGCGTTGGACTTAAGGTAGGGTCTAAAACACCTCTTAGTTTTTATTAATGAATCGTAATATGTTTAGATAAAAGTAAATTTGCTTGTCCCGTTTGTTGCTAGATATCAATTGATACTAGGGAGATCGGTCTCGTCCGCAAGAACCATTTATCGGCTTAACATAGACACATCACCATGATACAGTTGAAACAGATTAATTCGCGAGTCAAGAAACTGTATGCTCTTGAGGTTCAAGATGCATGCAAAGCCTTGATGAGCAAGGCAGATGTTAGAGACTTGATGTTTGAGAGGGAGAGTACATTACCTCTCAGCATGCAGTCCCAGAAGAAGTCTCAGACTATTGTGGAGGAGCCACAATTAAAGTCAGCAGAGGGATCACATGTAGCCATACCTCCAGGTGTGAGGTGGGGTGATGTGAAGTAATAGTCTCAATAAGGTTGAAATTGGGCAGGGTTAATTGAGAGTTTTTATCTCATGGATCGTACCTTGGTATGGGAGCCCAAAGTACATAGTAGCGGGAGGAATCAGTGGGATTGATGCAGTGGGATATCAAAGTGACAAAGGCTAGAGCAGTAAGATACTAAAGAGCACAGAGAAGGATTGACAATAGTACAAAAAGGCAAAGTCAATAGAAGCATAGAGTTTTCAGTCGACAGAGGCAATAGTAGTCAAAGACTTTGATGACAGAGGCATCATTTTGATTTAGGTTGGATGGTTTTTTTGTTTTTGGAGTTGCTAGAGCAACAGCACTAGAGGGAAGTGTTGCATGCAGAACATTCCAAAGGTTCGAGATCGAGATTGAGTTGAATTCCTTTACTTATTGAGAGGAAGTGTTGAAAATAGAAACAAGAAATGATAAAAATAGAATTAAGAATATTCCAATTTTAATTTGTCCTTGAATTAAAATTGTGAATTAAAATTCAAATTTAGTCTCACCGGCTACTTGAAAAATAATTAATTAATTCATTTGAATTAATTAGTTGGAGAAATTCAAGTTAGAAGTCTTTGTGAAGTCATGCAATAGTTATCCCTTAAATTAAGGAGATTATCCCTTAATTAAGTAGATAAGATTGAGTTATATTTGAGTTCTAATTAGTTAACTCAGTTTACTGAGTAAAGTCGAGTTAAATTAGTTCCAAATTGTTTGAGGAACTAATTGTGAGTTATCAGTCAGTTGATGCATGCATGCACTCAACAAGTGTACTCCAGATAACTAAAGATTCTCTCATCAAAAACTCATGCATGTATATTATGAGGATGACCCAGTTGAGCTAAATGTGAAGGACACTGTACTATCAGTTGCATGTTTTTTCCTATAAAGGAAACTCATGCATGCAGAAGGAATAAGGTTCTTTGAGGATTGCGCAGATTTGATTGTGTGTTAGAGCAATGTGTGAGACCAGTGTTACACTGAGTGAAGGAGATCGTCCCAGAGGTAACTGTGCAAGGAAATAGGAGGCTTGGAGGGCAAAGGAGAAGGTTTGTGTGAAGCCTTGTTTGCGAGTGAGCATCAAGGAGTGTTGTACTGAGAGCTGGTTAGCTGTGAGAGCTAAGGATTTGTATTATTTTGATATATTTCCACCTTGTATGATAATACAGATAGTGGGGTTTTTAGCTGAGGCTTTCCCCTGAGTATTTTCTGTGTTTCATGTGCATTGCTTCTTCTCTAGTTATATGTGTTATGACTGATCTTGCTCAATATTTTAAGCTTCCACTAATTAATTGTAGAAGTAGATTAAAGTATTTTTCTTTATTTATATTTCATTATGAGGTTAATCTACACTCAAATTTGTACAATTCAAAATCAAATTTTTTTTTTGCATTTTTTTTCATGTTTTTTTTAAGGATTTTTTGGCTCAAGTACTTGTTTTGAGGTAATAGTTCTTGTTTGATCGGTAACTATGTTCAGAAACACACAGACAAATTACTAGGGTACCAAAAACCACAAACCAATACGGGGAAATACCTGCAAAATTAGTTTCTTGAAGAGCGGAAGTAGATAAGACAACCACCAATTCAGAAGACAACCCACTTGATGTACTGTGCAAGAACAATATGAAGAAAATTTTCCCAATTCCTCTTTTATGTGCCTTAAGTAAATGGCCAAAAATGATTGTGTATTACCATGAATACCAGAATTACCAACAAATTCACTAGAACAAAAAATAACCCTCTAATACAGACCAAGCTCACAACAATCATAAAATATGAACAATAGGGTGTGGGCGACACCTGACGACAACCCCAAATATCATCGTACCTTCGCTGGCCTACCTGACCCGTGCATTTATAATGAGGTGACATTATTTGATTACCCTAAGTGAGAGAATTAATGTGATGACATGCCATTACGAGGAATATACAAGTGGTGATCAAAGCTCACATTAAAAAAAATTCTCTTAAATTACACCTCGATTAGTAATTTTAAAGATTTGTTTTGGTTCTCAATTAAAGTTAACTTTTTTTTCGAAGTATTCATGTGGTAGTGTTCCATGTTTGATGATTTTGTGACGAGTACTATTTAGCTTCAAAATTCAACCATCTTCCTTGAGGTTAGCTGAACTTGTATTTTTTTAGACATAAACATGCATGATTTATTTTCCTTTTATTTACTTCCTTCAATAGAAACAAGCATGCTTTGCCAATGTAAAGTTATATACAAACCTCATTTATGCCCAATATATTATTGCAATATTTATGTTACATTATCCTCTTTTTATGTGCTTTTAACGTTGTATCATTCTTGGATAGGATGAGAATTTGTTAGTTTGTGTGGGTTGGAGTGTCTTAGTTTTTTTTATCATCTAAAAAAATAATAAAAAAAACTCACAGAGCATGTTTTTGACATCTTTTTCCTTCTTTCCGAACAATATTTTTGAATGTAATTAGAAATTGTGTATTTTGTAGGAATTGTTGTTGAATTGCTTTATTCATTTGGTGTTGGACCATAAGGTAATTGACATAAATAATTCACGGCTTTTAAGGAAGACAAAGAGATCCAACAACACCATGGATTTTGTCCTAGGCTGCCGAATCAAGTTGAATCAAAATACTATGTTGGATGTGTAGATTTTTCTCATGTTTTGACCATTAAACATCCTTCTTGAATGGTTTGAAGAAGTTCCAATCATTCATATTTATAGTGTGAACGATTTTCATTCCCTTTTAGTGATACTTGTATGTTTATGACTCCTCTAGTTGACCTAAAAGTGGCTTTTAGCAAAGCAATTATGTATAAGTAATGCATCTCAAGAGTGGGTTTGCATAATTTATGGTAAAATTATTGATAGAATTAGAATTTTGATTGACAAATATTTCACAATCTCGTCTTTATTTGAGTTACCTTGTTTTTGGCCACACCAGAGTATCTAAAGTCATGCCTATTTGTGTTTTGCAACTTCCTTGACAACATCTAACTTTAACACATCATACTTCACTTAACCATATTGGCTGGAAACTATGTCAGTGTTGAGTTACCGTGGATTTAGAATTAAGCATTTGTTTCTTTTGTGAATGTTAGAGTGATTTATTTTATGAGCTATTGAAGTGAGAAAGTTATGGGATTAATTTATTTTCTTAAACCTTGAGAGCATTGAAATATTTCTCCTTTATGTAACAACTATAAACAAAGCACCACTTTAATGTTGGTCACGATTTTATAATGACATCAATTTTAGGTAAATATCGTAAGAAAAAATCATTTCTATCCTATGATAGTGTTGGAGGGATAAGTGTGCATGTTCCTTGTCATTGGAGTGTTGAGAAACGTGGCCATCAAGCAAAGTGTTGCTTGTTTTTATTTGTGCAGTTTATATTTACTTGGTTGATATATTAATTGTACACATTACTATCTATAGTGGTTGGTATGACAAAATCCATAAGTAGGATATGGTATAAAATTTATTTCTTTTCTTTTCCATGTACAATTTTTTCCTTTAGCCTAAAATTTGCCATGCAGTAATAGGTAACATAATTTTTCTTAACTAAAGTATGCTACATTTTTCTTGTTCTTTTTTATTTTTTCTTCATTAAGATAACACATTTCTTTAAAGGGTTGTAGCTCAATGGAATAACACCTACTATGCAAGTAGGAGGTTGGTGGCTCAATTCCATCATGCCCTAATATGAATTATACATTAAATAAAAAAAAATTTCACATTCTATATTTTGTTTCTAAAGAGAATTTTTATTGTCTCTAGAGAAATGATAACAAGCATTTAAGACATATTGTCTCTAGAAAGAGAACATAGTCTATTGAGCAATAAAGATTAATTGTCTCTTAAGAGACAATAATACTTACGTTATATATTGTCTTTATATAGACAATTTTTAAGACAACAATTTGAGACACTCACTTAAAGACAATATTTAAGACAATTTACAAGTTTTTTTCGTCATAAATTAAGAAAATTTACTCAAAATTTGTCTTAAATATTGTCTTAAAACTGAGAGGAATCTATCAAAAACTAAGAGGGATCAAATCTCTCGAGGTGTAAACCAATTTTTTGAATGAAAAACTTCAGGAAAGGTTTGTGGATTGAGAGATTTGATCCCTCTCTTTGTAGTTGTGTGAGGAAAGAGAAATATTTTGTTGATTATTACAAGTCTAAGAAACAAATATAGAACCAAGAATAAAAACACTACTTGTAGTATACTTTCGAACATTATATTTGTTCTAATCAAAATGACTAAAACCAACCAACAAGGAAATCTCCTCTAAATCGTAATGTATTCCAAATTGTTGTATGCCCTAGCTATACCAAAATATCCTTTTGGTACTTTCAAATGACGTTCATAAGTTGTTCAAATATACAAGGCAAGAAAGACATCATCAAAGTAAATATCAAGATGGGTATGAGTCAAATATAATATTATACCAACTAAATGATGCTAAAAAGTGGTATCAACTTGATGTAGTGTATGTGGTAGCAATTTTAACCTCTAGACTAGAAGGGGGAAGGGGTTCCCTTCCATACGAAAGTGATGAAGAAGATTAGATTCATAGATAAATTTGAAAAGAGAAATTCCTTCCATGGTTTGATGTACATGGAGGTTAAAAAACAATGGAAATAACTAAAATCAACCATTTCAAATTTCCTCTTAAGACCTCTGATACATATAAAATAGTGAAAGATAAAGCTAAATAGATCAAGATCATTTATGATCGATGTGTGTGTGTGTGTAAACTACACACTTACATCTATATTCACAAAATGTCCACTTAAATCTAAGTTAATTTCCTCTGAATCAAATTCATGTACTTGGTACGTTTTCTTACAATGTGCTCTTTTTTTATCGCCAATATAGATCCATCTTAAGGACATATATATAAAGTATCAAGATGGATCGAATCTCTTGACGAGAAAACCCAAACCTAAAAATATGTTTGAACATTACTACATTTAATCTCTCTCTCTATGTTTGATAAATCTGTGATTATATATATATATATATATATATATATATATATATATATATATTTTTAATATACATAGTTGACATTGAAATGTTTTTCTTAATATGTACATCGAAATATTTTACTTATGACTTGTATTGAATTTTGTACAAGCCACAAAAGAAAAATAAAATAAAACTAACCCCATGTGTGTGTGTAGACATAGACTTTGTGTAATAATTGGTCATGTGAAGAATCTCCATAATGTCTTTAAAACAATAATTTTGTCTAATTATTGTATTGATAGAGACATATTTATAGTATACTATGAAAAAAATGTGTATGTTTATGTGTGTTTGTATTACACAACTCTTTCATACTAGACTATAAAATAAGTTCAAGGTTCTTCACATAAACAATTATTATGTGAAGTCTAATTACCATAAATCCTATATTATTAGTCCCTTCCAAGTTAGGACTCTAGAAATCGATTTCCCTATTGACCACTACTAGTTTTCCATTGACCTTGGAAAATTATAACGTTTAACTTTATAAATAATTAAATATTACTTATTTTTATTTAAAAAAATAATTTGTTATCATTCCATTAGCTTGAAAAATTGTATGTCTTATTTTAGGGTTCTTGACATCTATCCTATGTCGTCCATGAATTTTTCTCACCATGAGAGCTCATCAGCTTTCATGGGGATCCCCAATTCTCACAAGATCTTGTAATCTAATTAAACAAATTGATAGAAGATAATACATATAATAATGTAAATTATTAACGTGAGAGTTACAGTGTTCCCAGTTTTTGAACCAAGTCCTACCAAAAGTCATTACTTCTTAAAGTATCTGAAATCCGATTTATTTCATGTCAATCATGAGGCTAAGGTCTTCAATCAAATGTTTAAAATGGTAGCCCCGAATAATGTATATTTATTTGTTGTAGAACAAAATGAGAATTTTTATGGCATATGTTAATTTATTTTATTTCTTCTTAAGTAAGAAATAACTAGAGAGTGGAAAAGTTGCACACACCACTTTAAATATGATCATTAAGCTAAAAAAGTAAGTCAATATCATCGCAATCTTACCAAGAAAGGTTACCACATTTCAATCTACATGTCCTTTCAAACAAATATATTTTAGGTATTTGTGTTTGCATTCAAAGTTTCTTATTACATTGAATAAGGTTTTATATTGGTAGAATTACTATGCAATAGCCCTTAAGTGTTCTCCATTGGATTTAACTATGCATAAGCCTTGTTGTCATGAAAGTGGTGGCTAGGATATCATTATACCATTCATTGGCACTGAAGCATCAATCAAATCATTGAACTCTACAATAATAGGTAATTGGAGGTCTTGGCTTGTAGATCGACAACTTGCATGGTAAGATTTGGAGATACAAATCCAACAATGTCCTTCAAAAACAAATTGTATATTTGATATTTTTGAAAATCAAAGAACATTATATATGATTCTCTTGCACATAAATCTCCTCTATGTGTCCTCCTAAAAATCTAGCCTTTACTACTTTATTGTTCAGTAAAAGGGCCAATATACACCCCTTTCGGTGAAGGAGCCAATTCCAATTCTAGTGGTACTACGTTTAACATTCAGTAGTATGGTGCAAAAGGTGATGGCATCATAGGCAACAACTTGGTGAGGTTGAGTCATATCAATTGAGTGATTAAATGAATAATGACATGGGCATAGGTTTATCATGTGGTTTTGAATATTTGATCTGTTGATGTTTTCTATGTTATATAGAGGCTTTTCTAGCATCTTGGAATGTTGCTTGTTCTTCTACTCAACCATCTACAAACAATATACCGAAAGGAAAATGTGTGGTTGCTCCAGTTTTGTTTATAGGACCTTGTAAGGATTCTGGTATAACTGTGCAAGTAAGGAGATAACATCTATTCCTTGCTATGAAGATCTTGTGATATAATTTTGTTTTTGGCAGGGAATTGGAGACCCTATTGCACCGATAGATAATAGTTTGTGGAAAGGTCACAACAACTTGAACTGGTTGAGGTTCAAGAATGTAGATGTTCAAAAGATCAATAGTGGGGGACGTTTGGATGGAAAGGGAGCCTTCTAGTGGAATAATGTGTGTAGTAAGAATCAACAAGTACGAAAAAATGTTATCCATTTAAAAATGTTATTCATTTATTTTTCATGATTTGGATGCATAAAATCACACATTCCTATTTTGACTAAAATACATTATCTGCTGGTACTGTGTGGTGCAAAAAAGGGCTTGCGGTATTGCCTCAACCCATTCTTAACATATAAATAAATTCTAGTGTCTAGCAATTAGGATTTTATAACATGTGATTTTGATACTGTGGAATGGACGGAATGCTAATTGTGCAGATATTATGATTGGCAGGAAATAAGAATATGGTGTTGAGAGGCTTTACTCCCATTAACAACACCGAGTTCCATATCTCCCTTGATTCATATGAGAACGTGCTAGCATAAGGATTGACTATATAGCCCTCTGTGACAGCCCCAACCCCGATGGAATTCATGTACCTTCTTATAATGTCTATCTTCGAAATATCATCATAGGAATAGGTGGATAGTATTTCCCATCACCATTTCTAAACTGCTATGGGAGGATGTTGAACTATGATATCAAAGATAAAGATTTAATAATATTATCAACTGTCACTTTTGGTTGAGCAAGAGATTATTGTATTGGTATTTGTGAAGGTATTTTTAATATTCTCAGTGAAAAGGTTGAAAAGGTTACTTTTTGCTTATACCTCGTCATGGAATTAAGTAAATGAAATAAAATTATTGGATAATATTTTAATTAGAAGTTTCAAGAGATAATTTAGTTGGTGGAGTTTCTATTGTTAAGTGAGTTTATAGGTCAAATCTTCTCCTTGCCATTGGGGTTAGGCCTTGTTAATTTGATGCAGTTTGATCTCTTCCTAAGTATGGCCCCTGAGATCATGGCATCATATCTTCTCACCACTGTTAGGATTAGGCCTTGCTAATTTGATGCTCTTGAAGTTAAGCTTTGCAAGTTTGATGAGAGGGTAGATCCTTCAAGGTTGATTTACTTAGATTTTTAGATAGATGTAACAACCCCTGAAAAGAAAGCATTTCCATTAGAGAATATTACCAACCCAAATTGGAAAGTTAAGCATCAATTTTTGTTATTATTATGCAGTGTGGGAAGCTTGGCAAATATCCATCTGCCAATGAAGTTAAAAACGTGAATATGGATAGAGCTCATTTGAGCGACACTTAGAATGAAGGATCAAAACATGACCGAAAGGGAAGGGCTTAGCTAGAGGCTTAACAACTAAGAACATAGTAATGAGAAACTTAGGGAATCCAATTATCATTGACCAATATTACTGTCCATACTTCTCTGCCCAGGTCATAATTCATTCTTAACCACTTATGTGTTTTCGTTCGGTTAAAATAAATATTTCTTTACATTAATATTGAACTGAGCACTGAGTTCTGTGATTGACGATGGTAATTCTAGGATTTTGGTACGAACGTGAAGATTAGTAACTTGTACAAGAATATAACGATAAGCTTAGCAACTGAGAAGGCCATTAATTTGGCATGCAGTAAGACCGTGCCATCTGAAGGTGTCGAATATGCAGCAGTGAATTTTAATTATGCAAATAATGGAGCTCAAGTTTTGTGTAAGAATGCCAAAGGTATTACTATTAATTCTGTGAAGTTCCATGTAGCTTGCTAAAAGCAGAATTCAGATTTTCTTTTCTAAGTTAATTCTGTGAAGTCCCATGTAGCTTGCTAAAACCAGAACTCAGATTTGTTTTTCTAAGTGATGAATGCATCCTCCAAATGCTAACTCCAATATGCCGGTTTTGTGGATGAATTTGGTTTCTTGTTACCGAGCTTAGTATGTATTGTGTCTCCAATGGATTGCACTATTTAAATAGCAATCAATAGGCATGGAATTTGAAGGGTGAATTGTCAGTCATGGAGTGATTTGCCCATCAAATACAGTTTAAAATTTTATAAGACCATCAAAGGTTTTTATTGAAGTTGTGAAAAGTGGTCTTGAGGTGTGAAAATCATCAATAGGTGGGTCTGTTTTAAAATTCCAACTCTGGCTGTCAATGGTTCTGGTTTTTTATTTGAACAATTTCAGTATATTCTTTTATGATGCTTAATGTTCAATGTGATGTTTAATCTTTGGTCTGTGGATCCTAAACAAACAAATTATTTAGTTTGATTTAAGATTTTATTCCTATACTCAAAAAGCTTGGAAAAAAGGTTAAATTTATTATTTATAAATTAAATTTTATTATGATCATTTAGTTGGTTTACTAATAGATATTTTAATTTAATTTAATATAAATGATTTAATTTTAATTTTAAAATATAAATATCAATGAAGAAAATTCATTTTATACATAAATGTTGAAGTTAAGAGTGATATTTTATTAGTTTTATAATATAACATAGAAAATATAAACTGTATAAACATAATGTTTTTGAATATAGAAATTTTGAATTTTTATTTTATTTTAGTTTTGAATTAACATAATTTTTATAATTATATTAAATTTAAATTAGTTTTTATATTTTATTAATATAATTTAATTATAACAACAATATATTATATATAAAATATATTTTTTCATTCAATATAATTAAATAAAATATTTAATTACAAACACACTTTATAAATTGAATATATATATATTAAGAAATTTTAAAATAATCAGCATTCGCATTAATTATATATAATTATATTATAAACTCTACCATTACATGTTATTTTTATTTCTTCTCTATTTATATTATAAAAATAAAATTTTAATAATGTCAATTTTTAAATTAAATATTTAGTTATATAATAAATTATTAATTTAAATATTTCTTGAAGGATTATTAAAAGAAAATATTTATATCTACGAGAATATGAATAGCAAATTCAACTAATAAATTGTTTACGAATAATTACTTTTTGGTTAAAATTTAAATGATTGAATAGGAAAATGTGTATTAATGCAATTATATATTTTGGCTATGAATCAATAGTGTGGCTCCTTGCTATATGATGACCACTGCTACATCACTTTCAAAAGGAAAGGAACATCGATTTTTAAATGTAAGTGGATGTCATTCACTATAAATGACACCACGCCACTTATTTTTAATTTTTTTGCAAAATTATTTTTGTCGAGATTAAATTCAGCTACCAAACATGTTTTTTCCCTGACCTAGTGGGTTGCGGTATCACATGATTGAGATATTTCGAGCGTTAGCTGATGACCAATTTCTTATTGAGCACCATTCATATTTCATAGCACATATTATTATATTGTACAAAAACCATAGTTATCATATTCATATTAGAATTATATATAATAAAAATTTGAATGAAAATATTTTAATTCAGAAAAATATAATTATTATATGGTTTTTGGTTGTGGTTGACAACTCTTCACAGTTGGATTTCAGAGGTATGGAAGCCTATCATTTCTGATGAAGTGTGTTAGGGGTTGATTTATAATAGATTTTGGAAACCCTAAAAGTACACAATGCTTTTTAGATTTTGGCCCTTGGTTTTGGGAAAACTCAGAGTTATTCATGAAGCCGTGGAACCTATCATTCGATCCCTCAACAACGGTCATAACCTCAGTACCATTTTGGGTAAGATTGTCAAACCTACCCTTGCATCTCTCGAATTTCTTCTCGCTAAAATCCATTGGAAATGCAATTGGGAAATTTTATTGCAGGTGCCCAGAAATAGAGGAATATGCCAGAACCACCCATGCAAGTATCTGTGTGGAAATGGACTTTGGCGTCGGATTCCCAAGTGAAATAAACCTAACAAGTAAAGGCTATGTGTGGAACGAGAAACTCGATTATGAAAATGTCATCTTCAGATGTTCATCCTGCTTTGAGACAAGCCATCTAGCCAAAAATTGCCCAAAAGCCTCCGAGAAAAATTCTCCTAGAAATAATCACCATAGATCTACATGGTGGGAAGAAGCACAAAAAGAACATTATATTATCATCAAGGAAGAATACTCTCCAGAAAACTCTGAATCGCAAGAAATCGGGCAAGAAAGAAACAACTCTCAAGACAAGTAGGGGAAAAGCCCAGCCCAACAACAAAAAAATGAACTCGACAACCCCTCAAGCATCAATAGTTATGAGGATTCAAATACCACACAAAATAAATCTTCATTTAACAGCAAAGCAGATCTCCCACACCAAAATTCTCCTCCAACTATCTTCAAAAGGACGAAGATAACAGATTGTGAAGCTAAGACACCAATGTCCAAAGAACCAGAAGAGATGAAGAAGATGCAAGATAAATGTAGTTGTAAGACCATAGAGAGAAAAAGGAAAGCTACAACACCAATCTCACCAAGAAAGACAAGAAGCCATAAAATTAAGAACTAAGAAAATTATAGGTTTGATAGACCAATTTGGTCTCAGTGGACGTTAACCATCATCATCATCATCATCATCATATAATTTTTTAATTTTAACAATAAGATATTCTAAATATTTTATTTCTAATTCATTTTAAATTTTAAATAATTTCTAACAACCCTAGAAAATATAACAACCTTAGAATTTTCACGGCTCCCTTGCGTAGGCTAACCTAGCTCTGCATCTTTGTTTCTGCTGCCTCCTGCAGCCTCCCTGCTTGCTAGCCCCTACTGCTGGGCTCCCCTGGATGCATTTCTGGCATCCCTGCATTCGATCTCTGCCTCTCCTCTCATGTCAGTTCTGCTATTGGCCTTTCCTTTTTTTCTTCGCCTCTCATGGAAGGGTGCGAATCTCCTCTACTACAAGGCCCTAAAGAAAAAGCAGTAGCATTTGCTTCATTAATCTCAAAAAAAGGTGCACCAAAAATCAAGCCAACAACATCCAAATTTGTTAAAAAACTCGCTGATATCCCAGAAATTTCTTTATCTCCAAGTCTTCCAAGGAAAGCTGTTATTTCTCTAGCTGGAAAAGGATTGGTTGGTCAATTCACTGGATTGTGGCCCTCCCCCAGAGCTGTTCAAAAGTGGGTGGAGAGCAACTGGAGCGCCAATATCCATGGAAAAATAGCAATAAGATTTTGTGGCAGGGGATACTACACGTTCCTCTTCGAAACCAAAGAAGATCAGAATCTTATATTCAGAAGCGATCCATATTTTATGGATTCAAGAGGCCTTTACTTGAATAGATGGTCCCCAGATTTCGATCCAGAAATGGATATCCCAACTGCTATGTCAGTCTCAGTTTGTTTGCCTCACCTTCAACTTCATTGTTGGGGAGATGAATCGGTCAAAATAATACGAAATGTTGTTGACAAATACATTAATAGATGTGAACCAAAGGATAATATGCATGCCTGGACCAGGATCTGCGTAGAAGTAGACTTGGGGAAGGGCCTCCCGGAAGCAATAAAGATCAAAGTGGACTAGTGGACTCATATTCAGTGGCTGGACTACGAGCAAATCCCGTTTAAGTGCAAGGTATGCCATGAATATGGTCATTTTGCTAATAGATGCAACAAACTAAAAGAAACTGAAACTGCTGAGAATATAGAAGCAAATGATGTCACATGGGAACAAGTAAAGAGAAATAAAACCAACAACAAACAATCAGGTCCAAACCCCAAACAACCCCTCGAAAATACTACTGCAATTTCCACTCCTGCCCTCAACATGGTCCAACCATTACCCTCATCGTCAAATCCTTTTGAATCCTTGGAAGAAGAAGAACCTTCATCCCCTCGTTCTCCTCCTCATGGCAAATCTCTAGCTGTCATACACTCCCCCATTCAGAACTTCCCATCCTCTCCACCCAAGATTGACCGAATCCTTACAAGAAAAAAAGTCAAAGAATCAAATAACACTTCAGAGCAGCCAAAAAAAGTAGGGAGGAAGTTGAATAAAGATATTAGAGATGAAACAACAACAAAAGAAATTGCCACATGTACCCAACAACCAATGGGTTCGTTTTTGGCTAAACAAAGAGGAAGCGGGGAAAAGCAGAAGGAGAAGAGCGGGGCTCACCAAAAATCAAGTAAGTAATGATTTTGGTCTCCTGGAATATAGGGGCTTGGGCTCCTCTCTAAAAACCAATGCAGCGCAAGATATTATAAGGCAAGAAAAACCAGATATCTTTTTTATCAAAGAGACCAAGATGACCAGTGAAGATTTTCAAAAATTAATGCAAAAACAAAAAAGTTTTGAAAGAACAACGATAGACTCCATAAGAGTTCTAGGAGGTATCGGTACGATATGGAATAAAGGGAAGTGGGAGCTCACTAGTCCAAAAATTAATAATTGGTGGGTTAGAACAGATCTCAAAAATAAAACCACAAATGAAGAGTTTACTGTGTTAAATATTTACGCTCCAAATCATTACAGGGACAAAGCACTGTGTTGGGATTCTGTCAAAATAGAAGTGCAAGAGCGCTAAAGAAACAAGTTGATTTTAGGAGGCGACCTAAATTTAATAAGGAACATTGAAGAAAAGATGGGAGGAAAGTTTTTCAATGACTCTTCTACAGCTGCTCAGGAAGATATTATTGAAGCCCACAAACTCCTGGACATTCTTGCATGTAATGGGAAATTTACTTGGAGCAATAAAAGAGCCGGAACTCAAAACATCAAAAAAATATTGGATAGGATATTAATCCAAGAGAGTATAGTTGTATGATTCTCATCCATGAAAAGAAAGATCTTACATGCCACAAGTTTTGATCACAAGCCCGTGGTTCTCATTTTAGATAGACTTGAGAATTATGGGCCGATCCCTTTTATATATAATAAAAATTGGGAGAGCAAGGAGGATTTTAACATGATCGTAAAGGACAATTGGGATTTCTATGTTATAAGTTCCCCTCAATTTGTGTGGGAATCCAAATTAAAAGATCTAAGAGAAGCAATAAAAAATTGGTCAAAAGAGAATGCTCTAGCAGAGAAAAACAAAAAAGTTGAGTTGCATAAGAATCTGGAAAAATGGAGCCAAGAAAAGGAAAATCAGCAAACAATAGAGCAAGAACAAGCTCACAAAAAAGAAATTTTTATGGTACTTTACAGGTAGAATAGACGAGAGGAGGAGGAGTTGAGACAAAATTCTAGGTGTCTTTGGTTGAAAGCGGGAGATAAAAATACTTCCTTTTTCCACAATAATCTCAAGCATAAAAGAGCTGGCAGCCAAATTAACAGAATTATAGCTGATGGGAAGGAAATAAAGGAGCGGGAGGAAATAAAAGAAGCAACTCACAAACACTTCAAATCCCTACTAACAGCAGAAGAACATCCATCGAACAACACTGAATTCCTTCAACAAATAAACAATAAAATCAGTGAGCAACAAAATAGTGCACTGGAGAAGGAGGTGACATAGGAAGAAATAAGAGAAGTAATGTGGAGCATGCATCCAGATAAAGCTCCCTAACTAGATGGCTTTACCATTGCCTTCTATAAGGCTCATTGGGACATAATAAAAAAATATTTTGTATGAACGGTTAAAAACGTTTTTTTTTTTAAACAAGATGGGAGAAAACACTAAAACTACACATATGGCACTCATCTCCAAGGAGCCAAACCCCCTCTCTTTTGACCAATTCAGACCCATTTCTTTATGTAACGCATTTTATAAAATTATTACAAAAATTCTGGCAAATAGGTTGAAAAATATTTTGCCCAGTCTCATTTCTGAGAACCAAATTGATTTTGTTCCTAAAAGGCAGATAACGAACAATGTGATAGTTGTATAGGAAGCCATACATAGCAGTTTACAAAGAAAATAAAAATGCATGGTCATCAAGCTGTATATGTCGAACGCATTTGACAGAGTCAGTCATCAGTTCTTAGTGGCAGTTCTTCAAAAGTTTGGAATCTCTATTAAGTTCATCAAGATTATAATGGAATGCATATCAAATCCTTGGACAGCTTCACTAGTCAATGGAAGGCCCAGCTGTTACTTTTGAAGCACCAGAGGATTGAGACAAGGTTGTCCTCTCTCCCCTTTCCTTTACTTCATTATTGCGGAAACATTAAGCATTCATCTTGAAAATAAAGGGAGATAACTGGCATCAACATAGCTCGTGGGATAAAATAAATCAACCACTCTCTCTTTGCTGATGATACCCTCCTAATTGGATGAGCCTCAAGTATCATTGCCAGGATATTCAAGAAAATCTTAGAAGATTTTTTGGCTATCTCAGGGGGGCTGCTCAATAACAAAAAGTGTAGAATTTCTACTTGGAATGTCTCACTAAATGTAATGTAAAGGATTTCCGAAATTATGGACATTCTGGTTCAACGGAAATGGAGCCACTTTTCCTACCTCAGTTTATCTCTACGAAAGGAAGGGGTCAAGTCTGAGAGATGGAATAAATAGATAGAAAAGATGAGAGGGAAACTCCAAAGCTGGGGGTTGATGTGGTTGAACCTAGCGAGCAGAAATATCCTCATAAAAACTCTTCTCCCAACTCTTACAATCTATTAGTATGCTATAATCTTGGCTCCTTGCAGCATCCATAAACAAATGGAATTAATCATTAGAGGATTCCTCTAGCAAGGAGGGAAAAAAAACACAAAAAAATTTCAGCTTGGTTCGTTGGGAAGAAGTGACCCTCCCTTTTGAAAAAGGAGCCATCTCCATCAGGATCCCAAGCCTAACAAATAAAGCCATGGGCTTTAAGCTTCTTTGACGTATGTTAACTAAGAAAGGCAGTTGGTTCATTGAGAAGCTTTTAAAGAAATACCTCAATGGTCAGCATTCAAATATTCTCACCAATCTGATCTCAGAAAGACCATGCACTCAAGCATGGAAAGTCATTAAAAAGGTCATCCCTCAAATCAAAAACCACATTTGGAAGAGGCCGGTGAATGGGAAAGATACTACCATATGGACAGACAGAATAATGGGATCTGTACCATTGATTCAATGCCAACAGTATAGATCCTTAAAAAGTTGGATGGACACAAAAAGTATCACCTCTCTCTATGACATCTCTGATTGGGAGCAAAATAGTTGGACTACCCGGAAGGAGGTGCCTCTCCCAAATAGTATGAAAAATCAGTGGGTTGATTTGAAGAAAATGTTGGCCGAAGCAACCCCTATATAGAAAAAAATTCAAGATAGGTACATTTGGGAACCTAGTGGAGGAAAATTCATAGTGAAGTCTAGATATAAGCTCCTCCAACCTAACAATAATCGTGAAAATTGGAACCTTGGGATAGTAGTTTGGAAGAACGAGTGTCTTCCAAAAATAAAATTCTTTGCTTGGACCCTCTTAAAAGGTAAGATCCTCACTGCTAAAAATCTCAGGGAAAAATGTATATAAGGGTCATCCATGTGTTGTTTATGGTGGAGGGAGGAGGAAAGTAGTCATCACCTCTTCTTAGATTGTGCCATTGCAAAGCACTATTGGCAGCAAATTATAAGTCCCCTCGAGATGTCCACTGATACTTTTGACCAGCTCACAACCCTAAACAAGAACTGGGAGAAATCCTACCCATATACAAAGCAAAGCAAATCTGCCATTATTCGAATTTGGAAATGTCTTCCATCTACTGTCTGCTGGCAAATATGGCTCTATAGAAACAATTGTATATTAAAAAGTCAAAAGCCTAACCCAGGACTCATTCTTGCAAAAACATGGGGGTTAGTGGCAGAGATGATTAGTGCTAACTTATTGTTCAGTGCTGATCAAAATCACTGGCAGAAAGAAGAAAAGGAATGGTATAACAAAATACATTTGGTGTGTTCAGTGAAGAAGAAATTGTCAGCAAAAACAGGGGGAAGAAAGAAATTCTAGAAGCTTAGGGGAAATCAAATGGAAATTGAAAAGTGGATCCAAAACCAAAAGAAATACAATCTCAGATTTGATGGGGTCTCTAAAAAAACCCTGGAAGAGCAGGAGCTAGGGGAATTATTCATCATCATGTAGGAGAAGTCATCTCCTCTTACAAATGGGGGCTTGGAAGCATGTCAAACAATAAAGCTGAGGCATACAATTTGTTTCCTGGCACATGTATCGTCACTAAACTCCAAGCCAAAGACCCAGTAGTAATCGACGACTCAACGATAATAATTGCAGCTATGGAAACAAGGGGAGAATTTAAAAATCAGTCTCTTAATAGAATCAAACAAAGTATTTTATAGAACACCAAGCAGCTCGGAAATATCAAATATAAACATATCCTGAGAGCCCATAAACAAGAGGCAGATTTCCTTGCCAACAAAGCAGTGAACCGGAGGTCGAGCAAGTAAAATATCTACAAAATATTTATGAAAAATCAATCCCCTAATTTCCCATCCTCCTTGGATGACATTAAGTCTCATTGTATAGCTAGTCACTTCAGTCAACCGAATGTAACACCCCATAGTCAAAAGAAATAGGTGATCGCTCATCTCAACTCTGACAAAATCTTAGTTCATCCTCGTAGAATCGTGTGGAGAATTCACAGAAGGAGGGATGATCCAGATAGGATTACACATTTGGAAAAATTATGTTCAAAGGACTCACACAAGGTTGGTACCAGTCAATTAAAATTCAGAAGTGCCCGCATAGGCAAGAGGCATAATGATTCTCGACGCAAATGTAATTTCGAGAAGGGTGTCTAAAGTCACGAGAAAATGGTGACAAAGAAGGATTATAAGCAGCAAGGGGCTTGCTAGATTCTCCAAAAAAATAGTTTTTTTGATCACAAGGTCGGGGATCGCTCTCAGCCCATCATACTGTTCTAACCATTTTTCAACGTTGTGAGCAGTTCGGGTTGCAGTGTTTTTTGCTAGAGGTGTGCATGGAGTGCTAACTTCTCTTCTCCCCTCTTGCCCGTTGGTAGAGGTATGGATATTTGTTGTATTTGTCTTTGTTATTTTTACGCTAACTCCTGGCATGTCATTGTGGATCAGATAGCGCCAAGTTCTGAGGTGATAGTCTATCTCTCATCGGTTCCCACATCATCTTGCCTCCAGTCTTTCCTTCACCCTTTAATTTTCTCACTTACTTCAATGCATATTGTCTCTATCCCCTCAGTCATTCTAACTTTTTCACGATGTATCTTCCCCCTTTCCACTAGCTCTCTCCCCAACAGTATTCTGCTCCTGCCAACTTTCAAAGCACTTCTGCATCGCAAGCTCTCCTTGGCCTCGAGAAGAGTTTTGATCAGTTGGAATCTCTTGGAAACTACCTTCAAAACCCTTCCTCTTCACCCTACTACTTCTAGAAGACCACCGACCAAGCATCGAATCAAGAACAAGGAGTCAGTTCCTTTAGCACCAATAATGTCTGATAACCCCTTGGACCAGATTGAGACTAACAGAAGTTGTGCTCTCTGCAAGGCGCATTGCTTTATGATAGGACAATTTATCAAATACTTGAATGAACTCAAGGTTGAAGTTGATTTGGAAAACAAATCCAACAAAAAGAAATTTGAGAAACATAAAGCCGAAATGAAAGGGCTTAAAAGAGAAATGCCACCACTTAGAAGAAGCAGTAAGTTACATTAAGGCTCTGAACCAAAGCGTGCAAGGTGAAGCATCAACCAAGTACAATGACAAGAAATATCAACCTCCAGACAACTTTGTTAATCAATTCCGGTGACTCCTTAGATAACTTTCCATGCAATGTAAATTTTGATTTCTATTAGGCCAGTTCCTCCAACAATATAGTCGGATGTTTTTCAAAATTCAAGAAACATGAACAATGAATTGGAAATCAGGACTGCGTACCCATTTTGCACCAATTCCACTGTGTTTCTCCTTCCCTATGTACTGGGGCAGAGTCCCTTTTTTGATGTTTTATAATATATAAGTACCTGATCCTGTTAAAAAAAATAATAATAATATAACAACCTTAGAGATGCAACTTACCAAAAAAACCTTTGGTAGAGAACTTAAATCTAAAATTTAAAGAATCTAACATGACTCTCTAGTTTCAAAACATATTTTTCCAAAATTCTTATCTAATAAATAAATACATTTTAGAAAATCACCATCATTATTCTAAACTTATTTATGTAGAATGTAGCAAAATAGAAATATATCTAAAAAATTAGTAATACTCTATGTTCACCATTCTTTATTTTGGCTGCTTGTTTGGCTTTCCCACTCTCCAAAGCAAGAGTGAATTTCAAAAAATATAAATTTACTATTTACAAAATTGTTTCTGTTTCCCTTTTTCTTCCTAAAACATTTTCTTAATCAAGTGTTATTTATATATGTTCAGACTTTAGCATTATATGCCCATGAATCCTGAGCAAAGTGGTCCAATCATATCGTACCAGAAAATCCAAGCTAGTGGCCATCAATAGTGGACTCTTTAGGTTGGTGAGAGAAAGCATTTCCCAATTTCTTCCTGAGGTGGCACACTCCCTCCCTCCACAAGCACTACCAACACTAGATCTAGACCAATGAAAAGGTAAGGATCTTAACTAGTTAGATGGCCAAATTATTTGATAGTAGGTGATATCCAAAGCATACACCATCACCCTATATTTATACCTTCAAGGGGGGAGATATTTCTACTTGCAATAACTTATATTTCCTCAAGGCCCTATCAAATGGTTTATGCAACAATCTGGTAGGCTTAGGAGGTTCATGCACCCCTCATTTACCTGACAGGTAGGTAGTTGGCCCAGTAGTTGTGAAACCAGTGGAGGATCGATTCATAGCCACTTTATTATGTGGACAAAGGAGAACTACGACATACTCCATCACGTTTACCTTCCAAGAATGGCGGGTTGCCTTACGAAGTGATGCTTGCTTTGAGGTGAGATCAAATGAGAAAAACTTGAACAAACCAAATTAAATTTGAACGAACCACTAGCAAACATTTTGGCCCTACTCAGGCGAATTTGGTAACTATGATGTAAATATTTTCCTTTCCAAATTTATTTATTTACACTTTTGTTGTGGACTTAGATCTGTATGATAGGATTTGATTGTAACTTTATTAATCCCATGAGATTCTAAATTGATTAAGTGTTTTTGTAATCATTTGATTGAGCCTAATAATTAAGCAATATTCTTTTGCAAATTTGTGTGACAATTACTAAACCACCATTGGCAAACGAAATGAGATAAAGATAATAACAGTTTCCTTTTAATACATTACCATAGAGCTAAATATATTTACTAATAATTAAAAAAAATGCAAAGGTAGGGTACATCTTTGTTATTAGTACATAATATATTAATATTATTAATATATAATATAATTTCATAATAGATCCATCTTAAATGCAAATATAACATGAGCCAAGAGCCATTTCTTCACGTGCAAAACCTTTTTAGAGTGCAACATGCAATGCGTTATTTTCATTGCTTAAATTGTATTTATGAGTGTTATATAAAGGATATACAAGACCAAATAAATGAACTATAAAAACTTAGTTTTTTCATGATATAAAATATATACATGATTGGCATAAAAATATTTTATTTTAACAATTTATTTTTATATATAGATATATACTTAACATCAATTACTTAACATAGATCTTCAAATAGTTTTTCTAAATCTCATGTTGAAATATTTTTTTAAAGAATAAGATTTAAACATCTTACTCACCCATTTTATTTCACTTCCAATTACTTTACAACATATTCATTTTTTTCTATTGTAGCCAACATT
>APFE031267822.1:67000-78782 GCA_000404065.3 Pinus taeda
GATCCCAAAACCAGGACTACTAGCTTGATTTTTCATTATTTTCCTTTCAATGTTATAATACATATTTATACATGCCGAAGCATCCAATACCATGGACCGAAAACCATCACGTCCAATACCATGAACTGAAAACCATTGCGTCCAAAAAACATGTGCGAAAATCATGCACAAAACCATAGGTGGGTCCGCCCAACCTAACATAGGGTCCAAAACCAAAGTTTTTCGGGGCGCTGCCCCGGATCCCATAAAGTGGGGTTACGGGTACCCCTCAAACCCCATGTTAACTATGTGGAAAGAATATAACACAACCCAACAGAGAGGAGAATATGAAGAAAATGGAGGCATCCATCTACATCAATTCCCATCGTGAATTTATTTGACCAAGGATTAAACCCTCTCGTGATGATACAATATCCAGTATTCAACGTCCCTTTATACAGGGGACCACCGGTAAGATTTCTCATCACATCAAAATTCATTTGTCGAATTAAGGTTTCTATGATCAATATCAAGTTTTTGAGATATATGGATCATATAAGCCTCAATATAAGATTTCTCATATTCTCAAAAAGAACAAAGTTTTTGTTGCCTTGAAATCCATTAATACCATTCGAAATTCTCTTAGATCCATCAAATACCTTGTAAACCCTAAAGACATGAAAGAGGTCTACTCCATCCCACGTTCTTGTGGGATTCCCTACATTGGGGAAATTGGTCGCTCCATTAACTATAGAATCCAAGAACATGTAGTTGATATTAAGTATAGCCTCTCTTGTTCATCATCTTTAGCTGAACATGTAGTGAAATCCAATCACCATGTCTGTATTGAGGATTCGTGGGTCATCGCCACGGTTGATCACTTCCATCATAGGAAGCTTAAAGAAGCCATTGAAATTGAAAGGCGCGCTATTAATCTTAAGAGGGACGATGGTTGGAATTTAAGTAGAAGTCGGATCCCCGCCGTCTCTTTGTAAATTGTTATATATATATATATATATATATTATATATATTATATATATATATATTATGTATATTATATATTTTATTAATTTTTACTTTATTTTGCATATATTCATCTTTGATCTCTCCTATAAAATATTAACCAATATTTAATATAATAATATTTAAATCTAATTGTGAATATATTATTTTTTTATAACATTTGAAATAATTAAATTATTTTTTTTTTATATTCAATTCTTATTATATATTATTAAATTAATCTAACTTAATTTGAATCAATGTTATTTTTATTCGATATTAATAAAAGAAAAACAAAATAATAATGAATTTATTCAACTATTTTTATTTAAATTCTTGCTTAACTCTCGAACTCAGATGCATCCTGCATTTAACATTCTACCAGTGATTGTTTACCTTTTTCCTAAAGCTAACCACATTGAAATGGTTCGAAATATTGCCAACACCATAATGTGATTATCCAAAACTTTATCAAATTATATTATAATTTACAATATTAAAAAATATTTTTTCCATCATTAAATTTTATAATTTAATTTTTTCCTGAGTTAAATATTTTAGTAACTGTCCATGTCATCTTATACCATGAAATTAAGAAGAATTTGTTTTTATGATTTATTTTTTAACTTAAATATAACAATATTTTTATTATTATTGTCCTATATGTCAGCCAACCACTTTGTTGATTATGAACTAATAATAGAGTTGACATTCTTAAGCCAACTACTCATAAGGTATAGGTGTTGTTTAATGTAGGTATCAGTGTCGTTTAGTGTTGATTAATGGAGTTTACAATAATTTTAAAAATTCTTTTTTCTTAATAATTTTTATTTTATTTACTCCTAGTTTAACTAGACTACTATTTTTCCCTTAAAATCATGAAATTTTCAGTAATATTTGAAAATTTTGGCAAGGATTTTCATAAAGCCAAGTTACATTTGTCAAACTTCAAGATTTTGGGTGCTGCATAAACTTTTGATGATGCTGAATCCATTTTCACCTTCAAAAACATGATTTAAACACTGCCTTTGTAAGGTTTGTTGAAATTTACTGCGTGGATTTCGACCACTTTTGACCATCCGAGTAATTTCTCCACCGTCGTAGACTTGTCCTTCTATTTATAGCTATAGTCATGGTTAGAAAATACATGGCTTTATGAAATAGATAAGATGAGGAATATTGTTTTTAATTTAATCTTTATAGATTCTTCCAAATTATTTATTTATAAATGAAACTAGTATAATAAATATGTAACACCCCTTGGTAAACTAGACAATATTTTTCCTTTACCACAAATAACTTCATAAAATTGTGGGCGAGGTAAAGGCTTAGGATAGATGGAAAAAAATAAATGTTATTTTATGTATCTGAATTTCTAATTTGTAATTTATAAATAATGAAAGCTATGGTCAATCATAAAATTACAGGAGAAAGTGCTAAAAGTGAGTTTCACTTGCTAGACAATTAGAAAGTAGTTATTCCTCCCCCTAGAGATAAATAATCTCAGTTGGGATAAGGGAGTGAAGAGGGTGAGAGGGAAGAAAATCCTTAGGCTACCTTGAAGACTTGTTACCTTGTTGGAGGAGGTCCAAGTGAGGTGAACGAAGTTGTAAGCTCGCGAATTTGTAGGAAAGACACTACCAAGGAAGGATTCTTGAGCTGGTTGGCTAGTGGAATTCAAAGTAAGACCTGTGTGCTAAGTTTAGTCATGAGACTAGACTTGGTGAGGGTTAGATAATGTCTAAGGTCGGAATTGTTTCTATCACAAATCAATTAGATAACTAGAGGTGAAACTAGCTTGAGGGGAGAATTGGATATAATTTCCATTCTCATTGGCTAGGTGGAGCACTCTTATCATGTGATTTTGTGGCTAGACCAGATAGTGCATAAAGATAAGTATTCAACTTAACATTTGTGATGAGTTAATTTGTCTGATAAGTATTCAACTTAACATTTGTGATGAGTTAATTTGTCTGATTTATGTTGGTAAACTTTATTATGATGAAACGTTTTCACTCTGCGCATGTAATATTTATTGTATTTATTGCATAAAAGAAATGGGGGAAGTGTATGTAAGATTTATTGTATTTCTTGCATAAAGGAAATGGGTGAAGTAGGTTAGTTTCTATCGAACTATTTAATAGTAACCTAGAACATTCCTAACTTTAGAAGGAAAGACTAGAACACCTCAATGTTTAATAAGAGAGGAAGTTAAACATTCAATTACATTAAAGTAAGTTCAAGCAGCACAGACATAATTTATATTATAACTGCACATAGAAAAAGATAAAGGCACACATAGTAATCTAATCCTATGGGAATTCAAGTAAACTAAAGTTGAGATAGGGACATTTGTTGCAAACAGTATATAAAAAAGAGAACAATTCTGGGACATGGAAAAACTAGGTAACTTGTTGACATAATTATGCATTTATTACCTATTATTAACAAAAAATGAAGTTGATTAGTAAGAAAAGATGTACAACATGATTGAATTAGTTGGAAAATTATTCTGGTGGTTCTTCTTTTAAAAAACTAAAAAAGTAGGCATTAATTCTCTGCAAGAGTTTAGATAAAAATAAATTGTAATAAGATATCTGATAGGGAAAGTATTGTTGACACTAGTGTAGAAAATTGTACTTGTGTAACTAACCAATGCACATGGAAGTCAAAAAATAAAAGAAACTAAGAAATTATTCGAGAATGTGATTGAAGATAACGGTGGGTTGGAGGAGGGTTCTACATGAACACCAGTTTAGACCCTAAAGCAGGTTGTGCTAACTAGCAACCCATGTTACGATCTAGGATACATGGCAGAACATCTCTAGGGAATAGAATATCAAAGAATGAAACCCCTAGTAGAAGTAAAAATTTACATTTAACCATCATAAATCCATGAACACACTGTGTGCAAATAATAACATGCTTGAGACAATGATATTGTGGTGCTAGATTTAAAGAACATCTACCTACAAACCAAGTTAATGGTACAATTTAGATGATAAATGTAACTATGTGGGAAAGAACACTCAGAAAACACTGATATAGGAACAAGCAAGTTAATAATTACTGTGATGTGTTGAATAGCCAATTACAGATGATTGAAAAGGGGAAATAATAAATCAATATTAATACAAAAACCATTTGGAACAAATTTGTAAAGGGTTTAACAAAAAGAAACCCTCTTCAGTTAAATCAGGACTAGCAAAAATATAAAACTAAAACTCTGTTCCTAAATTCAAAGGCAAAACACTCCTAAATCACTTAACAAACATTGTACACAATCCACTTGAGAATGATTTGGGGTTGTTGTCTTTCATTGAGCTTTCGAGAAAAGAACCAAGGGAGGAGAAATTATGATAGGAAGTAAATCCATTCAAATATTTATATTCTTGAAAATAATACAAACTCCTATATATTCTTAATCTATAGTATGAAAAAATGTATATCAAGCATAACCCAAAAGATAAGTTGTTCATTACTTAGGCAAATGAAAAATGCTCAAGAATAATTATTTTAAATCTAGGGCAGAGGATAGTCATTCCATTGGACACATTGTGTCTTCATTAAACTACAACATTATCAAAAAGGAAAACCCAAAATTAAAATATTGTCCTCTCTACATTAACAAGAGAAACTTGAAGATACGACTTCAATTATACAAAGCAAATCCAAGACCTTTATGTATACAGGGTTCCAATAAAAGGTTGAAGCACCTTAAATGTAAGAGAGGGTCCCCTATGCTAGAAAACTAAGAAAGAAAACTCTTTTTAAGAGAGTAACAATTGAAACCGTTAATAGTTTGGAGCGAAATGAAAAACCATGAAGAAGAGAGGAAAACCTGTGAGTCCATTACTTGCAGCCATAGCTAAACCCACTAGAGAAATAGAAAAATAACGTATAAAGGTTGAATCTATCACATATGAGTAGTGTAGTTAAATCAATGGTTATCAATAGATTTCAATTAAAGTCAACTGTGCAAAGGAAATTTCTTACCTGTAGTAGTTTCTGTTGAGACGCACCATGCTTTTAACCCTGTTAGAAAAAATATTTGTCTAGAGAATAGTTACCAGACTGATCTTCACTAAATCAAAATAATTTGATTGAGATCTCTGCCAGAGGTTATTACCTGGTGAGATACCTTAGGGATCTTGCTCTTCATCATTCTAGACAAGCATTAGAGACGCCAAGATAGTACTTGTAAGGGAAAACATGTTGGAAACAAGATTAAATACTGTGAAAATCCGAGGAATTAATTTAACTCAGTATGCTAAAAATTGGAACCATCAGTAAATTACCTAAAGCTGGATAGAAACCCTCGATTAAACCCTGCTTTTCCATGATTTTTTTTGCAGATAGCTTGAAACCCTAGTTTGAGGAGTGCAAATCCACATTGGTCTCAGAGCTGGGGAGGGAATGAGTTACCACAACTAAACCCTGGTAAACCTCGATAATCAAATTCACCTCATAAAGGGGAATAGTGGATATGGCTCCAAGTGTCCGGGTCAGGCGGAATATTCAAAAATATGGTACATAAAAATTAAATGTATCATATATGTTAAGTACTCAACCTTGGAAGAGGTGAGCTATTACATTTTCTGTCATGAGGCTAAGCTTGATGCAAGGGTTCACATTCAAGTAGGGTTGGGTCCAGTGTTGCCACAATTAATTTCCCATCATTGTAATCAAGTCATAACCATACATTGGAATACTGAGAGGTAATAAAGTTACGAATCTCATTCATGCTAGTAAATTTATCACTTTATTAAGGTAGAAGTTAAAGAAAATAGTAATCTGGGGAGACATTACAAGTGGTATGAGAGCTATAGGTTCGACTACCTAAAATTGAAAGAGCTTAATAAAATAATTGTTGATGTTACATGGAATTAAGGAATGACGACAATAGCTAGGGAAGAAAAAATCTTCTTCAAGAGATTATATATGGGCACACTTAAGGGATGAAGAATCATCTCCTATAGCACTATTGTTGGAAGAAAAAAATGACAATGGGTATCCTCTTAAAGAAATGGAAAATAATAAAACCATACAGAAAAGAAAAAGATTTAATTGACTACTGTACTCATATCTAAGGTAAAGGATGATGGTACAAGTTATTTCCTCTTATAGACCCATGTAATTATCAATAGAGAGATTGTGTGGACACTGGGAATGTTGTAGAAACCATAGCATTAAAATAGTAGTTCAATATTCTCTCCTCTAGGTAAATGTTAATCCAAAAGAATGAGGCTTATTAACCAAATACCAAGTGCTAATTTAAGTGAAGCACACAAGGTTTTGTTAACATTATGAAGGGAGCAATATTATTATTGTCAATTGTATATATCAATGTGTATCCACCTAATCTAAGGAAGGAAATTGTTAGCTATGGGAGTACAAATAACACCTAGGAAGAACCTATTGAATGAAACAAATATGGATAACATGTGTCACCATCATTAAAAAAAATACAAAGATAACTTGCGAATAATATATGTATATATCTAATAGAAATTCCTAAAGTTATTTATGTAGATGAATAACACATAGACTTAATAAATAACAAGTAATTCTTGTAAGAGGGTTAACCATGTTGGGTTGTGTTATTCTTTCCATGACTAGCTGACGTAGTGAACTGGAGGGTTAGAGGGGGGCGGAGCCTCAACTTCATTGCCCTGATTGCACAGTGAGGGCTTTTAGGGGGCCGGGTAGCCACCTTCTATAGGGTCTAGGGCAACGCCTCGGGAATAAATTTTTTTGGACCCTATATTAGGTTGGGCAAACCTACCTATGGTTTTTTGCATGATTTTCACACATGGTTTTGGACGTGATGGCTTTTGATCCATGGTTTTGGATGCAGTGGTTTTCAATCCATGGTATTAGATGCTTGGGCATGTATAAATATGAATTGTAACATTGAAAGGAAAATAATGAAGAACGTTGGTAGTCCCAATTTTGGGATCCAGGGGAAAATCTTTATGTATATGTGTTTTATGTGTTATTCTCTCACATTGTTTATTTTCTGTGTTTTAGAATTCTTATGCATGTAATTTATGTATGGGTTTAAAACCTACATTTGGTATCAGAGCTATTTTGGCTTCAAGGGGATGCCTTTGTTGCTAAGGGGTTTCGCTTGGGCCTGTGGTATACCCCGTTCAATGGGAGATCTACGAGATCGATTTTGGTGGTGAAAGAAGATGGTGAACAGTGGAAAAATAGAGATCAAGAAATTTAATGGTGAGAGTTTTGAGTTGTGGAAACTCAAGTTGGAGGATCTGTTGGTGGATAAAGATGAGTGGATCACTGTAGATCCGGATACTAAACCAATGGGAGTTTCTGATGAAGAATGGAAGAAGTTGGGTTCAGAAGTCAAAGAGTACAATACAATTGTGTGTCTCAGATTCATTACTGTTGAATGTATCAAGGGAAGCTATGGTGAAGGCTTTGTGGGACAAGTTAGGGACCTTGTGTCAATGTAAGTCTCTAGTGAATAAATTGTTCCTATGGAAAAAGTTGTATAACATGAGGATGAAAGATGGAGACTTGATGACAGAGCATCATAATGCATTTAATACTGTGGTAAGTCAGTGATCGTCTATTGATATCAAGATTTCATATGAAGATAAGTGCATTAGTTTGGTGTGTTCTCTACCAGATTCATGGGATAGTCTAGTTATTACAATAAGTAGTAGTGCAACTACCTTGGAGTTTGATGAAATAGTCTCATCCTTGCTGACAGAGGAGATGAGACGGAAAAATATGGACTACCAAAATGGTGATGCCTTGTATGTACAAGGACAATCCCAGAAAAGAAACAAAAATAATTCATCGAGTGGGAGATATAAATCTAGAGGGAAATCTAAATCTCCAAGAAAACTTGTAAAGGTGGTGTGCTGAAAATGCAGAAAGGAAAGGCACTACAAAAGGGACTATAAATCTAATGCTCCTAAAAAAGGAAAGGGATCTGATGATGCTCCTTTTGTAGAGATCAAAATCACCTCAGATGAAGGTGTGGATGTGTACTTGTATTCTTCAAGTACACATGTAGATCACGAGGCGTGGTTGATTGACTCAGGTGCATCCTTTCACTTCACTCTCCATAGAGAGTGGTTATGGAAGTATGAGAAATATGATGGTGGTGATGTCTTCTTAGGGGATGATAAGAAGGCTAGAATTGTTGGTCACAGAAAATTAAAGTTGAAGTATGGTTAGAGCACTTATGGGTGTTCTACATATTTCATTTCTGTAAGAAAGTTGGATGATGTAGGTGTAAAAACAGTGTTTGAGAAGGATACTTGCAAGATGATTCAGGGAGCACTGGTATTCATGTGGGGAGTTTGGATTGGAACTTTGTACAAGCTACAAGGTAGCACTATTGCTGATGGGTGCAACGACTCTGTGGTTCCTGAAAGTGGAGCAGAAAATCTAGTGGTCTCTGGAGAGATGATCATGTTGTAGCATGAAAGGGTTGCATATATTGGAGAGAAGGGCCTTCAAATACTTCATGGTAAAGGTATGGTAGAAGGTATGAGTAATAGCTCTCTGGATTTTGATTTCTATAAAAATTGTGTATATGGGAAGCATAATCGGGTGAGTTTCCCCTCTGGTGGTAAGAGGGTGAAACAAATATTAGAGCTTGTGCACAGTGATGTGTTTGGACCTGTGAAGTTTCCATCACTGGGTAAGTTTGTGTACTATGTATCATTTATAGATGACTTATCAAGGAATATATGGATATGTTTCCTTAAGAAGAAATCTGAAGTCCTTGACAGGTTTAAAGAATTTAAGGCTCTGGTAGAAAACCAGACAGAGAAGAAGATAAAGGTACTGAGGATAGATAACAATGGAGAGTTTTGCAGTAAGAATTTAAAGAATTATGTAAGAAGCGTGGTATAGCACAGAAGAAGACTACTCCATATACACCTTAGAAAAATGGAGTTGTAGAAAGAATGACCAAGACATTGATGGAAAGGGCAAGAAGCATGCTCAATGGTGCCGGGTTAGGACAGGAATTCTGGGTAGAGGTGATGGAGACAGCATGTTACTTGACCAATAGATCACCTTCATCAGCATTGGAGGATAAGAATCCACAAGAGGTATGGACTGGTAAGAAATTCTCTCTTTCACATCTGAGGGTATTTGGATGTGATCCATATGTACATGTTCCAAAGGAGAAATGAACAAAGTTAGATAGTAAACCTGAAAGTGCATCTTTATTGGGTATATGGATGGTTTAAAGGGTTATAAGTTTTGGAACCTAGTAGCAAGGAAGGATGCTTACAGCTAAGATGTGGTGTTTAAAGAGGTGAAATATGTTATTAAACATCAAGTCCAACCAAAGGAACTTGGGAAGATAGAGTTTGAGCAAAAGGAGGAAGAATCAAACTCTACAATAGAGGAGGAATCAGAAGATGAAGAGCCAAAAACACTGGGTGTGAGAAGACCAATTCGAGAAAGAAGGAAACCGAAAAGGTATAGTCCATCTTCTTTCTGTTCAAATTTTTATTTTTCTATTACTAATGATGATCCCAGAACTATGAAGAAAGCAATATATTCAGAGGATGGAAAACTCTAGAAAGAGGCCATGGTTGATGAAATGGCATATTTGGACAAAAATGAGGCTTGGGATCTGGTGGAGTTGCCGGCTGGAAAGAAACACATTGGTGGCAATGGCTGTTCGAGAAGAGGACAAATGTATAAGGAAAGGTGGAGAAATACAAAGCTCGATTGATAGCAAAAGGTTATTCTGAGGTGCCAGGAATTGAATTTGGTGATATTTTTTCTCTTGTTGCCAAGGTAGCTTCTATTAGATTACTTTTATCTGTTGTTGCTACTTTTGATTTTGAGGTAGAACAAATGATGTGAAGGCAAAATTTCTTCATGTGGATCTAGAAGAGGAGATCTACATGAAGCAACCTAAAGGCTTTGCAGTGAAAGGTAAGAAAGAACTAGTATGCAACTTAAAGAAGTCTCTGTATGGGTTAAAACAATCACCAATGATGTGGTGTCAGAAATTTGATGCATTTAGATGGGGACTTGGCTTCACTAGAAGCAAAGAAGATCGCTATGTGTATTTTAAATTAATTGGTGACCGTGTTATTTATATGGTCTTGTATGTGGAGGATATGTTGTTGGTTGGAAATGACAAAGAAATTATCCAGGATTTGAAGACCCAATTGTCCTCCAAATTCGACATGAAAGATCTTGGTGCTGCAAAATATATTTTCGGCATGCAAATTAAAAGAGATCAAGCAAAGAGGAAGTTCTGGTTAAACCAGAGGAATTATGTCGAGACAATATTGTAGATGTTTAGTATATAGGATAGTAAACCGGTGAAGGTTCTTATTGTTGGCATTATGATACATATGTTGTACTTGATGGCAACCCACTCATCTTAGGTGATAAATTATAGTGCAGAGAAAATTTCATGCACTTTCATGAAGAGAAAACTTCCGTTCATGTAGAGAAAAGTTCCTTTCATACAAAGGAAAGTTCACACACTTTCATGCAGAGAAAAGTTCCTTTCATGCAGAGAAAAGTTCACACACTTTCATGAAGAGAAAAGTTCCTTTCATGCAGAGAAAAGTTCACGCGCTTTCATGCAGAGAAAAGCTCACGCACTTTCATGCAGAGAAAAGTGCACGCACATGGGAAATCTTATGGTTGGTTCATGGTATTAGTCCGACAGTTTTTGATCCTATGGTTTTCGTCCATGGTATTGCATCCAAAAGAGTTGAATCCAAGTATTGGGTCCATGGTATTGTTTTGTTATGGTTTTGGACCATGGTATTGAGTAAGGCCTAAGACTATAAAAGGAGAAGAAGATCATTAGGCAAAGGAAAAAGACTTGAATATCTGATGTAGTATGAGATCCAATATGCAGGATATGGGTTATGATGCATTGCTTGATTTGAGCTAAGGAGGGATCTCACCAGTTGATGGAGAACAAGATCTAAGGACATATCGGGATCAAATGGTTTGAAATGAATCATCTTTATATGGTTTGATCATGGATAGACTAGATCTGAATTATTGATGCATGTTTTATTGTACGCATGTTATGATCTGGGTATGACTGATGTCTGAAATAGCCACAAAGTCATGATTGAGTATGTATAGATCTATACACGAGTTTGATTCATCATAGTAGCATATACATAATGAAGTATGATGTTTGAAGTTGCAGTTGGGTTTGATTGTTATTGTAGAGTTCTATAGTCTGGTCTATGTTCTGGTGACTGTGTTGTTGACAGGGTTTCAGTGTTTCAGTGATTCAGAAATTGATGATACTAGTATTGATTGTTTTGTGCTTCAATGATATTGATGGGTCCAGTATGAAAATTGGATGAAACATGGCCTTCAAATTATAGTGTTGTGCTTTAGGAGTATCCAGTCTGAAAATGTATGAAACGTGGTACCTGGAGGAAGAAAGAGAAGTTTGTTGCCTTCTGTAGGTCGGCACCTACGTACTAGTACTTCAGCTAGTACAAGCGCTAAGGGGGTGGTAGCTCCCTTCGAGTAGCAGTTGTAGAACGAGTAAAGGTTGGAGCATTTCAGTAGGCCAGCACCTACGTACTAGTAAGTGGATTGGCTAGTACAAGAGCTAAGGGGGTTGTAGCTCCCTTCCAGGAAAGTTTGGAGAATGAGAGAAGGTTGTAGCCTTTTGCAGGTAGAAGCCTGCGTACTGGTATAAGACTACACTAGTACAAAACTATTGTAAAAAAATTTATTATTAAAAGAAGATAGAGATGACTTGCAGCAGGTGGTTTTCACCCACATTGGGTTTCCACCTTATATCATGGT
>APFE031267822.1:79468-107589 GCA_000404065.3 Pinus taeda
CCCCCCCCCCCCTCTCTGTATTATTTCCAACACCTATTCCTATAGGTGTAAAGTTATATGTTGAAGAGTGTCCCAAGAAATAAGAAGAGGAAGAGAATATGTCCCATGTTCCATATGAAATTGTAGTCGATCCTAATGTATGTGATGGTTTGTATGAGACCAGACATTGCACATATAGTGGGATTATTGAGAAAGTTTATGTCAAAACTGGGGAATGAGCATTGGACAATAGTGAAGCGAGTTTTCAGGTATTTGTGTGGCACTAGTGATTATGGTTTGTGCTACTAAGGAAGACCAAGATTGGGTAGAATTTTGGATACCCGTGGCTTTGTTGATGCGGACTAGGCTAGAGATCTAGATTAGAGAAGACCTACAAGTGGGTATATGTTTAACCTATTTTGAGGAGCAATCAGTTGGATGAGTAAGAAACAATCTATAGTGGCACTATCAACTACAAAGGCAAAATACATGGCACACACTCATGCAAGCAAGGAAGCAGTTTGTTGTAGGGATCGTGTTCAAGTACAAGGTTAGTACAAGGAGCTATAAGGATAGACTGTGACAACAAAAGTGCAATTTTCTTAGCAAATAACCCTACTTGCCATACAAAGAAAAAGCACATTGATGTTCAGTATCACTTTGTGAGGGATATGCTAGAAGACAAAAAGGTGTTGCTGGTAAATGTGGACACTTTGAAGAATATTGCAGATGCATTGAAAAAATATGTGAGCTCTGAGAAGTTCTATTGGTGTAGAGAAACAATGGGTGTTTCAAGGATGGATAAATGACTAAGCTCTCTTGTGGCCCTTTGTGGAAAGAAAACAACAAGTGGGAGAATGTTGGGTTGTGTTATTCTTTCCATGACTAGCCCACGTAGTGAACCGGGGGTTTAGAGGGGGGGCAAAGCCACCTTTGTCTGGGGGGTTTGAAGGGGTGGGGGGCATCGGCTCAGGAAATTTTTTTTTGGACCCTATATTAGGTTCGCAGACCTACATATGGTTTTGTGCATGATTTTCGTACATGGTTTTGGATGTGATGGTTTTCCGTCCATGGTTTTAGACGTGATGGTTTTTGGTCCATAGTATTGGATGCTTCGGCATGTATAAATATGTATTGTAACATTGAAAGGAAAATAATGAAAAAGTTGGTAGTCTTGATTTTGGGATCCATGGGAAAATATCTATGTATATGTGTTTTATGTGTTATGCTCTCGCATTGTTTATTTTCTGTGTTTTAGAATTCATATGCAGGTAATTTTTGTACAGGGTTAAAACCTACAAACCAGTTGTGAGAAACATTTGGTGTATGGGTGAAATTAAAGGACAAACTCATGTCAAAAGACATTCTAATCAGAAAATTTAACCAAATAGGTTGGTGATTAAGCTTACCTCAAAATTTCATGTATGTACAATAATCAGTGGTTCCACTCTCATAATTCCAGAAGAACCGATTGATGTTGTCATGTCGGTTATATTGCATTAGAATCCTTGAGATAAACAAGGACAGATGCATGGTATGTGGTATGTGAAATAATTATGCACCATATGGATTTTTGATTGGATGTTTTAGATAAGAGAGAGAGAACCCTATATAATTTATGGGCACTTTAACCAATAATTGGCTCAAATATAAGATATTTGAGGGAAACACATGCATGTGTTTCATTGAGGATATTGTAACATTGGTTGGGAATTCCTTCCAAGCAAGCTATACCATAATGGGTTGGGAATCATTATGTGGAACATGATTGAAAAATCTCAATAAATAAATAAATATATATAATCTTGTTTAAAACTAGAAAAATGATGTAAGTTTGTAATCACTTTATTATTTAACTACAGTATGATTAAATTAACACCTAAAAGTATAAACTATATTTCTGGTATGCACGGATTGGCTCCAAAAATAAGGAAGGAGAAGAAACATATTGAGACTTCTAATTGAAAATGACATGATAACAATAATATGGGTACATTAAGACACCAAATAAATGTGGCAACGCTTTGAAATGATATTGTTGATACCTAGAAGGATATTATCTTGCACCAGATAGAGAAAGTGTAAAGGAAGCAATAATGGATACAATGTGGACATTTATTCAAAGAATGCAATGGACTTGAAAGATAAGGAATATAAATAACCTAAAATTTATCATACTTAATAGGCACAAAGAGCTCAATACTACTACGAGTTATAGGTTGTAACATTAAATCATGGAATGGTTTCTGAATGGTCCAATTTACGATAGCTTCGCAACTACGAAAAATCAAGACCGACTAAAACATCTGAACAAGGGAGTTTGACTGAAATAGCTGCTAACTCTGGTATTTCAAGATTTGATCTGATTTGTGAAATATGATGTCTAATAGATTCTATCTACAGTAGTCTAGTGGACTACAGAGAATTATATTTACATATAAAAGCTAAACAATATATCCATAAATACATGAGGGAAAAATCTTAATTTGGTCCTTGCAAGCATAATGCTTTCTAGTTATATAACAATATTCACATGGGTGCGCTTGATGATGAGTATTTTGAGAGATTTTCTATTTTGATGTGGCTTGAAAAAAAAAGTTAGTGAGTTCTTATCATATTAACTAATTCTTCTAACCTTAATAGGTTTACTCATAAAGATCCAAATAAAGTGTAATGAAACAAACAAAACCAGTTGAATTATTAAACCTCGATTTTTGTATCAAACCACCAATAGATAAGTATAATAAATTGGATGAGGTCCACTTAAACCAAGGATGGGATAAGTGGTAACGGTAATTTGAAGTAAATGTCTTTGAACCTAGTAATTTTTTGTTTAAAAGTATGATGGCGCTCATAAAAATTAAAAAATAAAATCATTGGACCCAAAACATCATGAGAGAAAGGTAACAAAAGCTTGCTTGTGACAATATCAAGTAAGATTGTTGTATGAGGATATAATAAGCTAACCAATCAATCTCAGGTTGGAATAGGAGTATTGTTATCATTATTCGACCAAACCTTACACGTCAAATACATTAAATCCCCTTTGATTGAATTAATTGGATGAGGAGTTGTGCCCCAATATATGAAGAAAGAATTATGTTATATGGCAGGTGTGAAATAGTCAATACACATAACAAAATTGCGCATAAGCTATATCAGTAGCATGTAATATAGCCTATAGGATGATAAGAGGACATTTTGTTGGCACTTATATATATATAATATATATATATATATAATATTTATATATATATATATATAGTCCAAGCGACTAGGGTGGGCATACCTAAGTTTAATAGATGAAGTAGACAAGAATTTGGTTATTTTGATTATGGTAACAATTAAAGAACCAATGAAAAAAAACGACTCGTGCATGACTAATGCATTTGTGAGCATGGGATTAAAATAAAATATAGTAGTGTTATTTAGTACGAAATGCATTAACTATGAACTAGAATAGAAGATGGTTCCTTATATAATATTACTGCTAAGTAAAAAATGTAAAGAAAACTAAAAATTTCATTGTATGAAATTTGTAGTCGAACCACATGGTGGAGTATTTGGCTATCGACATAGCTATTGGGTAAGAAAAATAAAATACAATGATAAATTTATGATAATATTGCTAACATTAATAAGTGCAGGATACCAATGCTTGTTGAATGATGATGTGTGTTGACAATAGTTATGTGTTATATAAATTATAATTCACATGTTTGTAATGAAGATTGAAAGGTTACATATATATGTATATACATTATTAAATAATGGTGGATGGAAACTAATGATAATGGCAATTGTGGTTGTAGGTCAAACTGAATGGAGAATTCTAGTCCTTTGCGAATTCTCAATCATAGAGAAATTATGCGACAAAAGAAAATGGATACCCAAACTAAGTGTAGCAGAAACACTTCAAATAGGAGAGGTTACCTAGGAAAAATGAATATTATATGAATAAGGAATATTCAAGCCTATTTCGAGGGCTAAGAATTAAAAAAAAAACACTGAGGACATTGTTTTGCTCAAGCGGAGGTAGATGTAACACCCCTTTGTAAAGAAATAAATATTTTTCCTTAACCACAAATAAATTGGTAAAACTGGGAGCCACATAAAGTCTTAGGATAGATAGAAAAACATAAATGTTATTTTATGTATCTGAATTTGTAATTTGTAATTTATAAATAATGAATATTATGGCCACTCATAAAATTATGGGAGAAAGTGCTAAAAAAAGGGAGCTAGAAATTTAGCAAACAATTATTCTCTCCCTGGAGATAAATAATATGAGTAAGGACAAGCGAGCGAACAGGGTGAGAGGGAATAAAAGCCTGAGGCAACCTTGAAAACATGGTACCTAGTTGGAGGAGGTCCAAGGGAGGTGAACGAATTTGTGAGCTCATGAATGTGCAGGTAGGATGCTACCAAAGAAGGATTCTTGAGCTAGTTGGCCACTGGAATCCAAAGTGAGACTTACGTTCTTAGTTTAGGCCTGAGACTGGACCTGTTGAGGGTCATATAATGTCTAAGTTAGGAACTATTTTGGTCACAGATCAATTAACTATCTGGAGGTGAAATTGGCTCGAAGGGAGAATTGGACGGAATTTCCATTCTCATTGGATGGGTGGAGCACTCATATTCCTGTGATTTTGTGGCTAGACGAGATAATCCATAAAGATAGTTGGTAAACTTTATTGTGATGAAACCTTTCCACTCTATGTATGTAAGATTTATTTTATTTATTGCATAAAATAAATGGGGGAAGTGTATGTAAGATTTATTTTATTTCTTGCAAAAGTAAATGATTGAAGTAGGTTAGTTCTAGGTCAAACTATTTAACAGTAACCTAGAATGCTCCTGACTTCAAAAGGAAATACTAGAACACCTCAGTGTTCAATAAGAGCAGAACGTTCAATTAAATTAAAGTAAGTTCAACAAGTGCAGGCATAGTTTATATTATAACTACATGTAGAAAAAGATAAATGTACACGTAGTAATCTAATCCTATGGCATTTCAAGTAAACTAAAATGGATATAAGGACAATTGTTGAAAATAGTATATAATACAGAGAACAATTCTTAGACATGGAAGAGCTAAGTAACCTATTGACATAATTATGCATGTATTTCCTATTGTTGAGTAATAGCGTAGTTGTTTAGTAAGAAAAATTGGACCGCATGATTGAATTAGTTAGAAATTTATTCTTGTGGTTCTTCTTAAAAAATAAATAAAAACCAAGAATTAATTCTCTGCAGGAATTCATATGGAAATAAACTATAATAATAGATACAATAGAAAAAGTACTATTGAAACTTGTGTAAAAAACTGCACTTGTGTACCTAACCATTGCACATGGAAGTCAACAAAGAAGAAAAAATAAGAAATTATTCCAGAATACGATTGAAGTAAACGGTGGGTTAGAGGAGGGTTCTATAGGGACACCACTTTAGACCCTATACCAAGTTGTGCTAACTAGCAACCCAGAGTCCACTCTGGAATACCTGGCAGAACATCTTTATGGAACAACAAATGAAAGAATGAAACACTTAACAGAAGTAAAAATTTGCATCTAACCCTCATAAATCCATGAAAACACCATATGCAAATAATAACATGCTTGAGACAATGATATTGTGGTGCCAAATTTAAAGAACATTTACCTACAATGCATGTTAAGAGTACAATATAAATGATAAATGTAACTATGGTGAGACAGAACACCAACAAAACAATGGTATAAGAACAGGTGGTTTAATAATTACAGTGACGTGTAGGATCGCCGTTTACATATGATTGAAAAGGGGAAAGAATCCATTAACATTAATACAAAAATCATTCAGAACTTATTTTAAAGGGTTTAATAGAAAGAAACCCTCTTTAGTAAAATTAGGACTTGCAACAATATAAAACTAAAACTTTGTTCCTAACATCAAAGAGAAGAAACTCATAAATCATTGAACAAATGTTATAAAAAATCCACTTGAGAATGATTTTGGGTTGTTGTCTTTCATTTAGTTTTTTATAAAAGAATCAAGGCAGATGAAATGTTGACAGGAGGTAAAGCCATTCAAATATTTATATGATTGTAAACTATTAGAAAATTATATATTATAGAGCAATGGAACAAGTAAAAAAATTGCAGAAATATAAACACAGAAAATGCATAAAACAAGAGGGACACAGATATACATGGTTCACCCAATTTGGGCTATGTCCATGGAGAAACAACGAGTCCTCTCCTTTATATTATCCAGCAAAATGAAGAGATACAACCTACACCAGATCCGTTGTAATTCCCTCTTTGCTCTCGCACAATATCCTCTCTCTTTCTTGCTCAGAATACACATATACATAACCACAATACAATTCCCTCATATATAGTGAGGGATTGCCTTCTAGGGGGAAAAACTTAAATTAAACATAATAATGAATGACCTAGATTTACTATGAAATTACAACATTTTACAAGTAAATTTGACATCTATTTTTAGCTTCGAGGGCGCTGCCTCCAATCCCTCGCTAGGAGGGGCTCTAGAGAATCATCGTCATAGTGATACCTTTGAATAAAGAAGATAATCGGGTTCCACACCCAAAAATCTCCGACTTGGAGACTAATTATAGAAACTCCACCACTGCTTTATTTGTTGGACAATGACTCCACTTTGGACCTAGTTGTTTTCATCTTCATCATCATACTTGAAGGCCAATTGAAACAGAGCAAAATCTCAGTTTATCCCTTGTTACAACTTTCATTAACATATCTGAAAGATTATGGATAGTGTGTATCTTTTCGAGCTTCAACTGTCCATCTTCCAACACTCACCATATGAAATGGTACTTTAGCTGTATATGTTTAGTCTTGGAATGAAATGTAGCATTATTTGCAAGATTTATGGCACTTTGGCTATCATTGTATAACCTACCCAACTCTTGCTTCTTTCCCAATTCATCCAGAAACCTTTGTAACCAAATCATTTCTTTACTAGCCTTTGTAGCAGCAACATACTCTGCTTCTATCATTGAGAGTGTAACAACACTTTGCAGTTTTGAAATCCATTTGACACTTTTTCCACCTACAGTGAACACCTACCATGTGGTGCTCCTCCTATTATCTCTATCACTTACCATATATTCATCATAATATCCATATAGAGCAATGTTTGAACCACCAAAGCATAATGCTTGATTTTTGGTACCTCTCAAATACCTAAGAATCCACTTCATCACCATCCCATGTTCTTTTCTTGGATTGTTCATGTACCTTCTTACAACTCCCACTGCATGTGCAATATCAAGCCTTGTGCAAACCATTAGATATAGTAGGCGTCCAACTGTTGATGCATATGGAACTTTAGACATATAAACCATTTCTTCCTGAGTCTTGGGACACACCTCCTTACTTAGTTTGAAATGGCTAGCCAAAGGTATACTAACTAGTTTTGCTTTCTGCATATTAAATATTTTCAACACTTTTTGTATGTAATCACTCTGAGACAATGTTAATTTGTGATTCTTCCCATCTCTAGTTTTTCCCATACTAAGGATTTGTTTTGCAGCACCCAAATCCTTCATTACAAATGAGTTTGCCAATTATTTTTTAGCACATTTATTTCATGCATGTTAGAACCTATAACAAGCTTATCATCTACATACAATAACAATATAATATATCTTCCATCATTTTTCCTTTTGTTATAAACACAATGATCAGAGTGACATCTAGTATAAACTTATTCAGACATAAACCTGTCAATCTTTAGATACCACTGCCTTGGAGCGTGTTTTAAGCCATAAAACCTCTTCTTCAACCTGCACACTAGTTTCTCCCTCTCTTTTACATCATATCCTTATGGTTGTTGCATATATATTTCTTCCTCCAAATCCCCATGGAGAAAGGTTGTCTATACATCTAAGTGCTCAAGATGAAAATATTCAGTTGGTACTAGACTTAAAATAGTTCTGATTGAAGTCATTTTAACAATAGGAGAAAATATCTCATCAAATTCTATACCCTTTTCTGGTGCAAACTCCTTCACCATAAGTCTAGCTTTATACCTTTTTCTACCTCCACCTTCCTCCTTCAACCTGTAAGCCCTTTTATTATGAAATGTTGTTTTACCTATAGGTGGCCTGACTAAGTCCCAAGTCTAGTTATGTACTAAGGAGTCCATCTCTTCTTTCATGGCTTGCTCCCACTTCTTCCAGGTTTCTACCTGCACTGCTTCTTCATAACATTCTAGTTCATCAGAATCAGTCAACAATACATAATATGATGAAGGAGAGTATCGTTCATGGGGTCTAATTATCCTAGTAGATCTTCTAACACCACTTTTAGGTGTTTGAGGTGCTTGTCACTGTTGTGGTTGTTGTTGTTGTTCTGGCTGTTGATCATTATGATTTTCAGGCACCTTCACTATTTCTATGATCTCATTAAGCATTGTGTATTCTCTATTTTCTTTTTCCCATTTCTTTTCCTGCATTTGATCCTTATACAAAACCTTTTCAATGAATATGACATCTCTACTCCTAACGATTTTGTTTTTCTCATAATCATAAAAGCGATAACAAAAATCATTAACACCATATCCAATAAAGGTACATTTCTTTGATTTTGCCTCAAGATTTGTTATATTTTCTTTATTAATGTGGTCAAAGACTTCACAACCAATAGTCTTCAAAACTAAGTAGTTTACCTTTTTACCTATCCATGCCTCCTCTAGAATATCACCATCCAAGGAACTCGAAGGCCCTCTATTTATTAGATAAACAATAATATCTACAACATCTTCCCAAAATTGAAAAGGGAATCATAAATGAAATATGCACCTTGTACGCTCCATAATTGTTTTGTTCATCCTTTCTGACACGCCATTTTATTGTGGTGTTCCTCGAATTGTCTTCTCTCTACAAATTCCATTGCGTGAACAATATCTATCAAACTATTTTCTGCAATATTCACCTCCATTATCTTCTCTAAGACACTTCAACCTTTTCCCTATCTCATTTTTAACCAAAGCCTTCCATTTCTTGAAAGTATCAAATACATCAGATTTATTCTAAATATAATAAATCCAGGCTTTTCTAGTTGCATCATTAATAAAAGTAACATAATAATGAGAGCCACTACGAGATGATACCTAAGCAGGTCTCCATACATCTGTATGCACAAGCTCTAATTTTTCTCTCTTCTTTTCTTTCCTAACTCTAAGGAATCTGACTCTCTTCTATTTTCCATAAACACAATTCTCACAAAATTCTAAATCAGCATGCTTCAAACCTAGCAACAAATTTCTCGAGTGAAGAATTTGTACCCCCTTTTCACTCATGTGCCTAAGCCTATGATTCCATAATGTCGTATATTCTCCTGTAGACGTTAAAGCATTAACATAATTAGAAATACCATTGCATAAATACAATATACCAACCTTTTCTCCTTTTGCTATTATGAGGGCTCCTTTAGTGACCTTCTAGGTTTTATCTATAAAAGTAGTTACAGAACCTTCACCTCCCAACTTCCCTGTTGAAATAAGATTTTTCTTTATATCTAGAACATGCCTTACCTCCTTTAACAACCATTGATTTCCATTTTGTTGTTTTATGAAAACTGTGCCCATTCTAATGATTTTATAGGGTTTATCATCACCCATTTGAACCTGTCCAAAATCTCTTTGAACATAAGCATGAAATTTTTTCCCATTGTGCATGGCATGAAATGACACCCCTAAATATACCACCCAGGCATCAATAATATTTTCTAATGAAACAATCAAAGCATCTTGCAACAAATCACCTCTCACATTCACTTCATCATTGTTTTCTTACTATGTGTCTCCTTCTTTTCCCTTCCAAGACTTGTAGTCTTTCTTTAGGTGTCCTTTCTTCCCGCATTTCGAGCACACTATCCCCGATATAGACTTGGATCTTCCTTTCCTTGACTTACTATGATATATGGTATCTTTCCATTTTTTTGTCACCAGTCTCTGTAGTCAAAGCATTACGAGATGTCTCAGCAGATCTTTTCAGCCACATTTCCTCACTAAGGATTTCACTGACAACATCATCAAAGCTTAAAGTAGTAGATCCAGAGACAAAGTTACTAATGGCCATAACTAAGCCATTCCAAGTTTTTGGAAATCATCTTAGAAATAATAAAGCCCAAACTTCATCGTCAAATTTACCCCTACATAACTTCATTGACTGTTAATTGTATTAAATTCATTTAAATGATTGACAATAGATCCACCTTCTGACATCTCCATATTAAATAAATGCTTCATAATACCTTATTTGAGGCTAAGGGTATTTCATATAGTTTTGTCAATGCCAACATTAAACCATTTATTGTTGTTTCCTTTGAAATATTATAGGCTACCCACACCACTAGGCACATCCGTATTATTCCAAGTGTCTTTCTATCAACAATATCCCATTCTATGTCTGTCATTCTCGTCAGTTTATCTGTCTTTCCGCTCAATGGCAGGTAGAAATATTTTTGATACAAGTAATCTCCCATAAGAATCATCCACACTTAGTAGTTTTGGATGTTAAATTTTTCGGCCCTAAACCTACCATCTTCTCCCATTGCTCCCACTCAAAGCAATAACCCTTCTCTCGTGTGAGTTTATTAGCCAAATAGACCTTCGACTCTGATAATTGTTGTTAGAAAATTGTATATTACAGAGAAATGGATCACATAAAAATATTGTAGAAATAGAAACATGGAAAATGCATAAAACAAGAGAGCCACAAATATACATGGTTCACCCAATTTGGGCTAGGTCCATGGAGAAACAATGATTCCTTCCGTTTATATTATCCATGAAAATGAAGAGATACAACCTACAACAGATCTAATTTAATTCCCCCTTTTCTCCACATAATCGCCTTTCTCTTTCTTGGTCAGAATACATGTCTACATAGCTGCAATACGATTCCATCATATATAGCGAGGGCTTGCCTTCTAAGGAAAAAAACCCTAAACTAAACATAACTTGTACCATTAGATTTCCACCTAATGAATGCCCCAAATTGAGTACAAAATTACAACATTTTACAAGGAAATTTTACATCTATTTTTAGCTTTGGGGGCGCTTCCCCTGATCCCCCACCGGGGGGGCTCTAAGGAATGATCGTGATGATGATACCTTTGAATAAATAAGATAATCAAGCTCCACACCTAACAGAAAAAATATAGACTTGTACATATTCTTAATCTACAGTATGAAAAAGTGTAAGCTAAGCATAAAAAAAATATAAGCCATTCATTACTTAGGAAAATGAAAAACGATCGAGAATAACCAGTTTAAATCTATGGTAGAGGATAGTTGTTCCATTGGACACGTTGTGTCTTCATTACATTACAACAGTATCAAAACGGAAAACCAATAATTAAAATATCGGTCTCTCTGTCTTAACAGAAGACGCTCCAAGCTACGACTTCAATTATACGAAGGAAATAGGAGACCTATATGTATACATGGTTCTAATAAAAGGTTGAAACACCTTAAATGTAACAGAGGGTCCCCTATGCTAGAACATTGAGTAAGAAAACTCTTTGTAAGAGAGTAACAATTGAAACCTTTAATAGTTTAGAGCAAAATTGAAAACCTGGAACGAGAGAGGAAAACCTGTGAGTCCATTACTTGCGGCCATAACTAAACCCCCTGGAAAAATATATGAGTAACACATAAAGGCTGAAGCTGTCACATATGATGAGTGAAATTAAATCAAGGGTTCTCAATAGATTTCAATTAAATTCAACGTTGGAGGGGAAATTTCTGACCTATAGTAGTTTGTATTGAGCCGCACCATGCTTCTAAACATGTTAAACAAAATAATTCTAGAGAGAATATTTAACAGACTCGTCATCATTAAATCAAAATAATCTAAGTGTGATCTCTGCAAGATAAATCTACCAGAGGTTATTACCTGGAGAGATACATTAGGGATCTCATTTTTCCTCATGCCATATAAGCATTGGAGACACTAGGATGATAACTGTAAGGGAAAACATGTCGAAAACAAGATTAAAGACTATAGAAAAGTTTAGGAATTAGTTTAACCAGTGGTCAAAAAATATAAACCCTTGATTAAACCCTCCTTTTCCATGACATCTATTGTAGATAGCTTGAAACCATAGTGTGAGGAATTCTAATGAACATTCATCTCAGAGCTAGGGAGGGAATTAGTTACCACAACTAAACACTGGTAAAACTTGACCATTAGATTGACCTCAAAAAGACAAATGATGAATATGGTTCCAAGTGTCTGGGTCAGGTGGAATCTTCCAGAAGATGGTACATAGAACCTAAATTTGTCATATGCACTAAGCACTCAATACTAGAGTGATTAATGCACAAATGGTTGTGGATGAAACACCGTCTTAGATATTCCTGGGATCCAAGGTAGACTATTTAAGATTAGTTGCAAATGTAAAAAAGAAACACACATATATTTATAAGAATGCATGATTGATAATGCAAAAGGAGAATGATTACCTCAGTCCTTGGTGTAGCCCTACTAAAGAGCTCAATGTGGCAAACTGGAATACCTCTCTACCAGCTCCTAGAATGGAACCTACATATAGATAAGACAAAGCATAATCCTACAACATATAAACCTTGATAATCAAAACATTAGTATATGAAAATATAAGCTAGCATGCATCTAAGCTACTTATTAATCATGGAATCAAATCAAGATGTAAAGGAATAAAATATCCACACCATCAAGTAGATAAAAGATAAACATATCTATATTATTAGATAGAAGAAGAATGATTAAACCATCTTGGATGGATCAAGCCTCCTGTATTCCTTCAGCTCGTATCTCTCTCTCTCATCTTCTTCACAACGTAACAATACTAAATCTCTTAAAAAGTTTTGACAACCATTTAGCCTATTTCACAATGACCAAGAATCTAATATATATGTGTTGACAGGCTCATCCTTTCTAATTAAGTCATGATTTCCATTGAGGTAAAAGCTTAGATTTTGCCTCACTTTATTTCTCTATCCCTTCCCATGAGAGTCCATTATGAGTAGAGATGTTCTTAATAGTTTGGAGGTAGATATTTTCTAATTTTAAAGCCAGCATTTGAGTGAAAAGCAGAGTGTCGGTCAATCAACTCACACTTTGACCTTTCGAATCTCACAAATATCCAGTAACGCTACCCTTTATGCACAAAAAAGTGTTAACCTAGGGACTAACACCTTTGGATGAGACATGGAAGGTATTATAACTCTCCTTGTCTATTTATTGGGTGTGTTACCCTAGAAAATAGGTCTGTGATTTAGGTCTTGTATTCAACAAGTGTATTTATCCTCTGAGCTGATGAGAAGGTCATTTTCCTATATAACAAATGTCACCTAAAATTTGAGGTCAGAGATGAAGATGATGGCCGAAATACTTTATAGATATTTTAATAAAAGAGGGAGAGGATCGAAGCTTCAAGATTGCAGGAGACCTGAAACAAACCACATATGTCAAAAAATATAAGATCATATCCTAAGTCGAGCATTCCCATGCTCAGTAGCTGTGTTAGAGTTATTTCCAAAAAATAGATATGACGATCATGTCCACTGATAAGCACAATGTGGAACTATGTCATAATATGATCAACCTGATGAGCTATCTCTGAAAACAATATTTGTAACTTGGGAGAGGAAACAAGGTTGAGTGATGTAAGCCTCTACCCAAGGAATTGGTAACCGCGTATTTGAACAACATATTTATGCACGTGAGAAATCCTTTGATTACTAGCCAATGACGAAAATTGTTAATAGATGCAACAATGGCCACTAATAAGGATGATGGTATTCAAGATGAACAATACAATCTAACGAGTGCGATAAGGATATTGTCACCGAACACTCATCGAATCATTCAAATGGGAGTCAGTAATGAAAATCACTAATGAAACACAAGGTAAACTGCCATTGAGGACTACAATTTCTAGGGTATTGATATGTTTCTAGATTTATTTCCTAGATAGACTGTTGAAGTCCATAGGAATAGATATGTCAAAAGGTAGGGAATGAAGTGTATCAGTTGACATGAAATGGGACATGAATGATTGTTTGGAGATAAATTTTGGGCAATGGTTGAAACAAATGGAGGGAATTTTAGAAGTATATAAGGGATGGTTGATACAAGAAGTATAGGATAGATGGGTCCATTGAACAACAGAAGGCATGACACAAAGTTTTACTAGTCATCTTAGAGTCGTGAACACCAAAGAGTGTTAGGATATAGGGATGCAGGAACATCAGAGTATGGACGATAAACTCATAGGATGGTAAGGTTTAGTGAGAGGCTGATAAAAGAGGTTTGCTGAGGGAGTGCCATATTCAAGGGGTCGACCACTGCCAAAACATCCTTCCCAATATAGATATTGAGTCACTATGTTGTCCAATTTTTCCCCATTTGATTAACTTTAACGAGTCTAGATGGGTAAACTCAGTGATCTTTTCATATTTAGAGAGTCTGAAAAGATCTTACAGAGCAACTCTAGAGGGGTCACTTTGTCATGGTTGATAATCAGGTGGGACAAAGGTTTAATAATATACTAGACACAATTCCTTTTATGTAAGTTAGTCAACTGAGTCTGGATAAAGTGATAAATCTACACTCAATAGACGTCTTCCTCATTTTGTTATGAGTATGAGGGAGCAAGAAAAAAGAGATAAAAGAATTGTTCAGCTCTTCTTCATAGGAGTTTTATGAGCCCAAAGAAGATAACTCAGGGATTTCTTGAGTTCATGAGTGAGATAAGGTCCCAAAAAATAAAGTGCACTTATCTTCTTTGTAGGAGTTTTATGATACAAAAAGAGTCAACTCAGGTTTTCTTCAATTTTACTAGCGAGAAACAGTCCCTAAAAAGAAGGCTCAGAGCGTCTTCATGTAAGTTTAACGAGACTAAAGAAGTAAACTCTAGGTCTTTTGGATTAACAAGCAAGAAAAATACCATAAAAAGAATGCTTAGTCTTCTTCGTATTAGTTTAACGACACCAAAGAAGGAGACTCGACGGTTTTTAGATTAACGAGCAAGAAGAATACCATAGAAATAATTCTAAGAGCTTATTTATCTCATGCTCGACAGTAGAAGGCTCTATGCCGACCATTTCCTCATAAGACCAAGGGAAAACATCATAGAATTCCTTGAAATGGTAGGTGAAGCTCGCAATTTCTTCAGGATTGTAGCTAGCACCAATCTAAATGTTTTTCACGATACTTGTTTTGATCGAGATGTCAACGAGCATAGTATTTGAAACATTTCTCAAGTTCCCTTGTGAATACATAGTTTTCATAGTCATATAAATTGAAGGAACAATCTTAGGTAGTTCAAAAGGTAGGATTTTTACAGATGTTGTGTCTGAATTAGATATCAAAGCGCGATGGTGAGAGGTTTCCCCACGTCGCTCTTCTAAAGAGATGATCTCTCAAATAATTTCATGTGAATGGAGGAATTTATTGTGGAGAGCATTAGAAGGAGCCATGATGGGAGAGGAGGTGGTACCATTGGTTGAAACCAAAGAAACAAAAGAATCAGATGTAGATTGAATGGATTGATAAGCTAATTTAGCTAGTGAAAGTGTCATCTCTTCTCAATAAGAGTCAATTTTTGAAGGGGCCAAAAGGATCCAAGGATCGGTTGTATCATGAGGAATGGTGGAGACAATAGAAATCATTTTTGTAACCTTAGGAAGAGGAAGAGAAAATCAACCCAACAAGGAGGAACCCTTCAAAAGACATGTACCAACACTGACATAAGAGTCAAGTATGCCACCCACTAAGGGCATGATGTTGCTAGGAAACGTGGAGTAATTTGGGGTACAAAAGGATAGCCAGTCCACTGTGACTATTTTCCAATCCAGTGGAGAGACGATGATTCAGAAGACTAAAGAAACAATGGCAGTCATGACATAAGTTCAATTGCGGCCCAAAAGAAAATTATAGTCGAGATGACGATCTATGACTTCAATGTCCACCATTACTATTTTCCCACTCAGAGTGATGGGGTTGTTGGAAAACTATCCTTTTGGGATGAACGTGTGGCCATTGAATTATTTAAGGGAATTTGATGGTTGTGCGAGGGTTTGAGAACCCAGGGTGAGCCAACATGAATTAGACATAATGCAGGTTGAAGAGCCTTCGTCAATGACCATTTTATGGATAGCTCTGCCTTTAAAAATAAACTACACCTAGAATGCAATATGGTTTGAAAGGTGAGGCTTACATTTCTCCGTGTCAAAAATTGTTAGCATGGAATCCTGAGGGCCAACTCCACCATTGGCCAAAAGAAAACCTTTTCGTTGTGTTTGACAGGCTTGTAATACTTCAAGTGGAAACATGGCTGATGGTGCTTGTGCCAAATATTCTACGATACTATAGTTTTGGATAGCATGTGTAATGGTATTATGTGTAGTGTGACGAAGTGCCTGATTAGCGGGGAGGTTCGCAAGAATAGCAACAAGTATTTCCATATGAAGATCATTAGGCAGCAATGGATTTCATCTCGAGGTAGCATATGTAGCATGATCGACTAGAGTTCTATAAGTTTTGGCTCACGTTTGAAGATCAATCATTTCAAAGGCGTAAATGGTTGGTGATCCTTAACCAGAGGAAGGATAGTTTGAACCGTCGTTGCCCCCTTGTGGGGGTTGCGGTGGGTTTGAAATAAGATGTTACAGATGTTGAAAAGGGAAAGGGTTGTGTAGAACCATTGGGGTCTGTCCAATGTCCTTTCAAGCAAGAAGATTCGTGCATTCTTGAGGACAAGGAAATGTGTGATTCATGTGGTCCTTCGCACAAATTTTGCAAGGAAACTTGATAGCTTTTTATTTTCTGTTGTCATATTTTGCAGAAGCTTTCTATTTGGGGTTGGGCTATGTAGTGGGCTACACTTCAAAAGGAGATGCGTTTTTCTTATTCTTCTTGTTCTTTCCACTAGGATTTTGTCTACACTACATAGATTTGATCATAGTGGTTGGAAGAGTAGAAAAATGGATAGAAGTAGCAGTATTGAAAGACAATTCGACAATGTGACCACTAAGTTTCTTTACAGCGACCCCCATGATAGTGCTGACGAGACCATTAGCATGTGCAATAGGTTACTGACTAGTGAGCGAATTGGGAGTTTGAGGGGCATGTGGAATTACATCATATAGTGTGCCACAATGAGAATAAATAATATCTAAATGTTGGGCACGATGAATGGATTGGTCTGTTGTGACTATATCACCTAAGGCAACATCCTTGACAATTTTGGGAAGAAGTGATTTGTAGAATGAATATGATAACATGTAATCTGGAATGGGTGCATTGACAAGCCTCTTCCTACGTCTCCATTCATTGATGTGAGCAGAGATGTGGGTGGAGGTGTCTTGGTGTAAGGTAGTAAAAAGTTTCATTCCAGTTTCGTAGTGGACAGGAAGCTAAATGTGCTTTAAAAATTTCATTACCAAGGCACCAAAGGTATTGAATGACTTTTGTGGTAACTCAATGTACCACTCGACAAAATTTCTAGTAAGGGTGCGAGGGAAGACCTAGAGCTGTATACTATCACTCACCTTCAACTTTGATACACACCATAGGTGATAGGTGGTGACATGGTAGTTCGGTCGTTTGCTTGTTTCCCTTCAAACTTTGGGATGTTGGAAGGTATCTCGTGTGGGATTGGGTGCCAATGATAGATGGGTTCATTAGTTAGTTTATACAAATCATGGATATCAAGCGTTGCCAAAAAAGGCAAATTGTTTGGTGCCCCTGAGTCTAACCATGGTGATGAAGAATGACTTGAAGGACCCTCGGGTCCTCCCATCATGTTGTTTCCAACAACATACATAGGATTAATTAGTTATGATAGATGGGTTCATTAGTCAGTTTATACAAATCATGGATATCAAGCGTTGCCAAAAAAGGCAAATTGTTTGGTGCCCCTGAGTCTAACCATGGTGATGAAGAATGACTTGAAGGACCCTCGGGTCCTCCCATCATGTTGTTTCCAACAACATACATAGGATTCATTTGATAATAACCTTCTTGTTGTGGTGGACCAGTCATATACAGTGGCAATCCATAAGGGATATTAGGCTACGGGGAAAAAGACTAGTTTGCCCCAGGATAAAAAGTGCCCCCTTGACTCAATTGAGGTTGATTAGGGGGTGCCCAAATAGATGGAGTAGGACCAGGTTTAGGGATTCGACTATCCATATAGTTTTTTATAGGTACATGACTAACACTAGAATAGTTTCCACTTGGAGGAGGTAAGTCGATCAATGATGATCCAGGTTGTCCTACAGGCAGAGGGGGAATAGTGATGCCCCTGACTGGTATGTGCATATTGGTAAAATTTCCCCCAAGCATCTAAGCTTGAGGGTTTGAAATTAGCAAAGGGTTCCAACCAAAAGGATTACTAAAGGAAGTTGTGCTAACTATTCCATTAGGATCGATAGCCGAAGTTCCAGGATTAGACAAAAAAGGGGTGGAAACCGACATGTAATGGGTTCCACTCATAGTAGGTGTAACTAGGTTGCTGGGACTAGGCATACTCTGGATAGTAGGGTAACCAATCAACTGCGTTACCAACTTTTGCCAAGGGAAGTGATGATGGACCAAATTTGTCAACAAAATACCACAACCCATTAGTCACAAAGGAGATGTTGGATGTCGGTATTGTAGAAGACATGAAAGGTATAGCTGCTACCTGAATCAACACTAGTCCAAGAGGATCAATGAGGGGAGGATTATAAGGAGGTACAACTCATTCAATGAAAAATTCCTCAAGCAATATAGTGTCCTAGGAGTTGTTATGTGATTCAGTGTTGGACACTAGAGACTGATTTCCCAAAGATGGCAAATCCAGGTCACCAAGGCTTAGCTGAGCCTCCAGAGTTAGCAGAGGAAGACATTGTTTTCGCCTAGATTGATGATAAGGGTCGTATGTAGCCACAGTGACCGATATATTTTATCAAAGAAATTTGAAGTGACATTTATTATAGTCTAAATGATAACAAATCAACACCTAAAAATAAAATATACTCTAAAAGTCAATTAGTAAGCAGTTAAGGGATATAACTCTATCTGATAACCATCATTTTTTGGAGATGAAACCTAGTATCACAATGGCTAAAAGAAAGAGCTTACCAAACATACGGTTACGATTACTCTTGAGCTTTGCCTGAACCTCAGATTAAGGAATCACTTACTCTCATGAAGATGAGCGACCTCTCAAACACTCGAGGCAAAGTAGGTTCATATGTTTAGGTAGTGGGGCAGCCCGTCCCTGTCACTGTATCTGCATCCCTAAAACATTTTGCCACTAAGGTTAGCTCAAATCACAGACATCACCGGGGGGGACATGGTCATAGATAATATGTTGTGTGGGTAGGATACTTGGGTCCCTAACCTAGCTTTGATATCCCTGAGCAGATCCCCAATACACAGAATACCTAATGGAGATGCAATCAAAGGTGGGCTACCTTCTCTCACATTCCAATGTTGTCTCACATTTAAATCATTTCAGAGGGGAGTGGTCTTGGATGATATGAGTGTAGTGGGATTTTACTCTCTTTAATGACACTAGTCTCAATTTTGTGATCTTGGGCAGTTTACTCACGATTTCCTACCCCAAGATCCTAGCTTAGACTAATATGTGTGTATGCTCAAAAGGAGTTGCTAATTCTTTTTTACTACACGATTGGTTTTAAAGGTACTTCAATAATTTATTCGAAAGGGAAGTTTACCTATGGAGTTTTATGAGACTCTAAATCAAACCATAAAAAAATATTCTTTTTAATTTCAATTCAGTGAAGAAGTTATTCCACAAGGAGAGATTTATTTATACATCAATTCAGTATCATGCATCAAATGTAGTAAAAACACGCACAACATGGAGACATGCAATGCTCTCTACCAACTAACTCAATATACATATGTAGAATCAAACCAACTATAACATAAATTTTATAATAATAAAAAATCTTTTTCTTTCCTAAAAAACAAATTCACTTGAGCTATTTTCCTAAAAAGGAAAATTATCATAGAAGCAGGCAACAAAACACAGTGCACAATTGAATATCCCTAAAACAGACTACAAGCAGCCTCCCAACCTAGGATTTCACATAGCAGGGTGAAAATCAGGATAATGGTGAACTGATGCTTCTTAGAAGAGGATACAAAGTGTTAATAGAAGAACTAATGCTCTATCCAAAAGCCCAAGCAGAGTTATAATTCACTGGACTACATAGCTAGGGTGTGTTACAGAGGTAGAGGTTGTAAAAAGAGTCACTTAGGGTCTGATCAAAGGCTATGCACAATAGAGGAGGTTATGAAGCATCTCGAGCAGTTGGAATGGGAACCAAGAAGAACAGGAATGCCTGGAAAGGATGAGAGATCTGGGAAATTGGAAGATAGAAACTAGGAACTATGTATTATTCCCTAGCGGAGTCACCATTTTTGCTATAGGGACTAATGCACGGGTGGTTGTGGATGAAATACGCTCTCGGATATTCGCATGAACCAAGGAAATATATTTAAGATTAGTTGCAATTGTCACAAAGAAATGCACATATATTCATATTAATTCATGATTAACAAAGCTAAAGGAGAAATATTACCTCAGTCCTTGTAGAAGCCTTGCTGGAGAACTCAATGTGGAAAAGTGGAAGACATTTGTGTCAACTCCTAGATCAGAACCCACATATAGACAAGAAAAAACAAAATCCTACAACATATACACCTTGGTAGCAATATATGATAATATAAGCTAGCATGCATCTAAACTACCTATTAATCATAGAATCAAATCAACATGTAAAGGAATACGATATCAACACCATCAAGTAGACAACACATAAACATATCTATATTATTAGATGGAAGAAGAATGATTGCAACCATCTTGGTTGGATCAAGCCTCCTTTGGTCCTTCAAATTCTCTCTCTCTCTCTCTCTCTCTCTCTCTCTCTCTCTCTCAACTTCTTGGCAGTGTAACAATACTAAATCTCTTGCAACTTTTCAACAAACATTTGACCTCTTTCACAATGCCCAAGACTCCAATATATAGATGTCGAGAGTCTCATTCCAATTCCTTCATGAGTTCCATTGAGGAAAAAGCTTGGTTGTTGCCTCGCTTTATTTATCTTTCCCTTCCCATGAGACTCCATTAGGAATAACAATGTCCTTAGTTAGGCTGGAGGCAAATGTTTCCTACTTTTCGAGCTAACATTTTAGTGAAAAGCGGAGTGTCAGTCAGTAAAATCATGCTTTGACCTTTGGAATCTCACAAATATCTAGTAACTCTTCACTTTAGGATAAACAAGCTTTAAACTAGGGACTAACACCTTTAGCTGAGAGATGGAAAGCATTATAACTCTCCTTGTATGTTTTTGGTGTGCGTTACCCTAGAAGATAGGTTTGTTATTTAGGTCTTGTCTTCAGCAAATTTGTCTTTCTCCACTAAGCAAATGAGTAGGTCATTTTCTTGTATAAAACTCAACCTTTGAATGGGTGGACTATTACATTTCAGGTCATGAGTCTAAGCTTGATACCATCCAAGCAGGGTTGGGTCTAGTGTTGCCACAGTTAATTTCCCATTGTTGTCATTAAGTCATAATCATACCTTGGAATAATGAGTGGTAGTAAAGTTAAGCATCCCATTGATGTTAGTAAAGTTATCACTTTACTAAGGTAGATGTTAAAATCAAAAATTGGTAATTTGGGGAGACATTACAATTGGTATCAAAGCTGTAAGTTCAACTCTGAGGCCTAGGGCCAGCCTAGGATTGAAAGAGTTTAATAAAATATTTTTTTATGCTACATGGGATTATGAAATGGCAACAATAACTAGGGAAAAGGCATTTTATTCAAGAGATTAGATATGGGCACACTTAGGGGATGAAGCATAATCTCCTATAGCACTATTGTTGGAAGAAAAAAATGATAATGGGGTAGCCACTTAAGAAGCTAAAAATAATAAAGCCATATAGAAAAGAAAAAGATTTAATTGACTATTGCACTCATAGGCAAGGTAAAGGATGATGGTACAAGTTATTTCCTCTTATAGACCGGTGTAGAGATCAATAGAAAGAACTTGTGGACACTAGGAATGTTGTAGAAACCGTAGCATGAATATGGGAGTTTAAAATTCTCTCCTATAGGTAAATGTGAATCGAAGACTATAAGGCTTATTAACCAAATATCAAGCACTAATTTAAGTGAAGCACATAAGGTTTTGTTGAGATTATGAAGGGAGCGATATTATTATCGTTGATTGTATATATCAATTCGTGTATCCGCCTAATCTAAGGAAGGAAATAGTCGATTATAGTAGTACAGATAACACCTACGAAGAGCCTATTCCATGAAAGGAATATGGATAATGGGTGGAACCCTTATTAAAAAAATACAAAGGTGATTTAGGAATAATATATATATATATTATATATATCTATAATATATATATATATATATATATATATATAATATATATATATATATATATATAATATATATATATAGTAAAATCTTGAAGTGATTTATGTAGATCAATAACACATAGATCTAATAAATAACAAGTAATGCTTTTAAGAGGGCTAACCAATTGTGAGAAACTGATAGTGTATGGTTGAAATTAAAGGATAAAGACTTAGGTCAAAAGCTATTCTGAGTAGAAAATTTAACCAACTAGGAAGGCGATTAAGCTTACCTCAAAATTTCATGTATACATAATAATCAGTGGTTCCACTCTCATATTTCCGAAAGAACCAATAGATGTTATCAAGCTACTTATAATAACATTAGAATCCTTGAGATAAACAATGATAGATGCATGGTATGTGGTATGTGAACTAATTATGCACCATATGGATTTTTGATTTGATGTTCCAAATAAGAGAGAAATCCCGATGTAATTTATGGGCACTTTAACTAATAATTTTCTCAAATAGAAGAGAATTGAGGGAAACTGATGTGTGGGGTGCATTGAGAAGTTACTATAAAATTGGATGGGAATTCATTCCAAGAAAGCTATACCATAATGGGTCGGGAATCACTACACGGAACATGATTAACAATGTTAGAAAAAAAAACTACATATATATACATACATGATGTAAGTCTATAATCACTTTATTATTGAACTACAATATGATTAAGTTAACACCTGAAAGTATAAACCATTTTTTCAGTATGCACGGATTGGCTCCGGAAATATGGAAGGAGAAAAAACATATTAAGACCTCTAACTGAAAATGACATGATAAAAATAATATGGGTGCTCTAAGAATCCAAATAAACGTGGCAACGCTTAGAAATGCTAATGTTGAGACCCAAAAGGATAATAGCTTGCACCAAGTTTAGCAAGTGTAAAGGAAGAAATAATGGATACAATGTGAACATTTATTCGAAGAATGCAATTGACCTAAAAGATAAAGGAGTCCAAATAAATTGAAAATTATCATACTTAATAGGCACAAATAGCTCAACACTACTGTGATTTATAGGTTGGAATGTTAAATCATGGAATGGTTTTTGAATGGTCCAATTTGTGATAGCTTTGCGACTACGACAAATCAAGACTGACTTAAACATCCAAATAAGGGAGTTTGACTGAAATAGTTGCTAACTCTGGTATTTCAAGATTTGATCCAATTGGTGAAATAGGATACCTGATAGATTCTATCTATGAATAGTCTAGTGGACTATAGAGAATTATATTTACATATAAAATCTAAAAACTACAGCCTTAACTACCTAAGGGAAAACTCTTAATTTGGTCCTTGCAAGTTTAATTCTTTATAGACATATCACAATCTACACATGGTTGCACTCAACGAAGAGTATTTTGAGAGATTTTTTATTTTAGCATAGCTTGAAAATATTGTTAGTAGGCTCTTATCATATTATCTGATGCTTCTAACCTTAATAGGTTTACTGGTAAATATCCAAAGAAAGTACAATGAAACAAACAAAACCAATTGAATTATTAAACCCTGATTTTTGTATGAATACCACCAGCAGATAAGTATCACAAATAAGATTAGGTCCACCTAAACCGAGGACGTGATAAGTGGTAATTTGTAAGATAAAGTAAATGTATTCAAACTCGATAATGTTTTGTTGAAAAGTATGATGATTCTTATAAAAAAAAAATCATTGGACCTAAAAAATCATGAGAGCAAGGTAAGGAAATCTTGCTTGTGACAGTAGCAAGTAAGATTGTTGTATGAGGGTATAATAAGCTAACCAATTAATCTCATTTTGGAATAGGAGTGTTGTTATCAATATTCCATTGAACCTTACATGTCAAATACATTAAATCCCCTTTGATTGAATGAAGTGGATGAGAAACTTTGCCCTGATATATGAAGAAAGAATTATGTTATATGGTGGGTGTGAAATAGTCAATATGCATAACAACATTTCATATATGTTATCTCAACAACCTGTAATATAGCCTATAGGATAATAAGAGGAAGTAAATAACAATTTGACCATTTTGAATATGGTAACAATTAAAGAACCAATTAAAAAAACACTACTCATGCATGACTAATCCGTTTGTGACCATGGGATTAAAATAAAATACAGTGGTGTTATTTAGTGCGAAAATGCATTAACTACATATTGGAACAAAAGATGGTTCCCAATATAATATTACTGATAAGTAAAAAAAGTAGAAGGAACTGAAACTTTCGTCATATGAAATTATAGAAGAACCACATGGTAGAGTATTTGGCCATCTACATAGTCATTGGTTAAGAAAAATAAATTACAATGATAAATTTATGATAATCTCGCTAAACTTGTGAAGTGCGGGATACCAACGCTTGTTGAATGATAATGCATGTTGAAAATCCTTAAGGGGTATGTTGTTAGGTCCCTATAATATTGGTTACTACCCCATTACTATTGTAGTTTTATCCCTTATTAATATTGTTGTGCCCCTATTGTCCCCATATTGTTATTAATGTGCCCAATAGAATTCCTCTATTGTTATTTTTGTGCCTTTATATTATTATTGTTATGTCGGTTGGGTTATATTATGACTCCTTAGACTCGTATATATAGAAAGGAGGTTTTGTCATTTGAATCATCAAAGAATAATTCATTTGTGTAATGTAAAGGAGGTTTCCCCCTTGAAGAGGCTGGATTCTAAGGAATTCATCTATCTTTTCTATATTTTTGTGAGTTGGTTTCATAACATTTGGTATCAGAGCTTTGTATTCTAAGGTTTCACTGCTCCAAATAGGTCATCGTGACATTTTCACTATAACTTTTTTTCTGCAACATTTCAGAAGTGGAAAAAAATCCCACTTGAGATGAAATTTCATTGAACCTAGGGTCTGAATTTCAGAGCTTTTAGCATTATATTTGTGGAGATATGATATGAGGAAGTTGGTCTTTTTGTAGACTCCTAAATTACATTCCCAACAGGTGACCTGGGGAAAATCGTCATAACTTTCTCTCTGAGCATCGGATTGAAATTTCATAAGGTACAAAAAGAGGATGGGTTGTAGTTTCTTGTATATATTTTTCAGAGCCAAAGGTAAAAACAGAGACATGTGGCACATCGTACAATTTTGCTCTACTGAACTAGTCTATAATCAGGTCACTGTGGGAGATTTGGCATAACTCTTCCTTGGAGAATCCAATTTGGATCAGACTGGTGGCATTGGATAGAGGACATAGAGAGCTACTGCAAGTTTCAATTTTAGAACTAGATTATCTGAAATACAGAGATACATCAAAGGCAATATCGATCTCCTATAAAGTGAAAAACGGTGTGTAGATTTTTTAAATTTTTTTCTTAAGCTTGGTTTCAAAAATTATTTTGAAGGAATTGAAAGGGCATAGTAGAGAATTATTATCGGTAATTGATGCCCCGAGGAAAGAAAATGCGAACACCTAGTAAGAAACCTAAAAGCTCTAGCATGACTCATGAAGAAGAGGAAGAAATGCTACATGATATATCAAAATTACAAGACCAAGTGCAACAAATGTCACTCTCACAAAAGATAGCAAAAGCTAAGATAAATGACGTGGAATATAAGATAAAGGGCATGGAAGATAAGATGAATGGTATGGAAGCTAAGATAGATGAATTGAAGATAGATTTGAAGACAGGCATGGTAGATTTGAAGACAGATTTGACAAATTTTCTATAAGAAATAATTTCTAATGGTGAAAGGGTAGCAAAGGAAACTCATGATGTGAACAAAAGAAATGTTAATCATCATTTCATAAACCTAATGTTGGATCTAAGACCCACCATATTCGAAAAATAGATATGAGGAAGTTTGATGGCAAGGATCCCTCAACATGGATGTTACAGATGGAGCAACTTTTCGATCTCAATAATGTGAAAAACACACAATAGGTACGTATTGCAACATTATATTTGGAACCAAATTAGTTTTTATGGTATTAATGGCTTTAATCTCGTAAACAAATTATCGCTTGGGTGCTTTTTACAAAAGAATTGACAACACATTATGAGGATACAAAAAGCAACACTTTTTTTAGCCAATTGATAAGTCTTAAACAAAAGGGTTCAATAATGGAGCACATTGAGGAGTTCCAAAAACTGAACATAAGGGTAAAAAATATTACAGAGGAGCATAGGATTGATGTGTTCATAGGGACTTTAAAGGATAATATCCAACATGATGTTCGCCTTTGGGAACCTGATCCATTAGAGAAGTAATTCAGGTTAGCAAGAAAAATGGAAAATAAAATTATGGCAATGAGGAAGCATACCACTCACAACTATAAAGATGGACGTTTTGTTGCCCCTAGTATTCCACAACCTATAAGGTTGACACCACAACCATTGGAAGAAAAAAGAGCAAAAGGGCTTTGTTACAATTGTGATAGCAAATACACTAAAGGTCATAAGTGTGCTAAGAAGAAATTATTCTACATAGATTGTGAAGAGGAAGAAGGAAAGGAGCAAGAAAGGTCAAAAGAAGAGGATATACTCCAGGAACAAATCCTAGATAAACAAGAAATGAATCCAACCATATCTTGTAATGCATTGGCTGGAATTACCACTTCTCAAATCATCAAGGTAAAAGGACAAATCAAGAAGAAAAAGGTAATAGTGTTGATTGATTCAGGAAGTACCCACAATTTTATTCATTGTAAGATAGCAAAAGAATTGAATTGCTTCCTATATCCAACACTAGAGTGTCAAGTGATGGTTGCAAATGGAAGAATGATAAATTGATCTAGAAAGTGCCATAATATCAAGTTCTCCATGGGAGAATGTTTATTGACTAGCCCAATGCTTTCCATTCCAATCGGAGGTGCTGATGTTGTACTAGGAGTCCAATGGCTACAATCTTGGGTACAATAGCTTTTAATTTTCAAGAACTTTTCATGAAATTTTCTGTGAAAGGAAAGGAAGTTGAATTAAGGGGTATTGGAGGTAAACCGAGAAAGATAATCAGCTCTAACAGTATGGCAAAGCTTCTAAAAAAGAAACAAAGAGGTGTAATTGCACAATTATGTTCACTAGATGTTTCCACATCGAAATCATCTATTTCTCGAGATCTCAAAAAATTCTTGGACAATCATTCTAAGGTATTTGAGACTCCTAAAGGTCTCCCACCTATTTTTGATCATGATCATGCTATTAATCTGATTCCAATAAGTGTTCCTCCAAACATCGGGCTGTACAGATATCCCTATGCCCAAAAGAGTGAAATTGAACGTATGGTTGCAGAAATGCTAGAGGTATAATTCAACCGAGTCAAAGTTCTTTCTCTGCTCCAGTAGTATTGGTGCACAAGAAGGATGGATCATGGCACATGTGTCGAGATTATAGGGAGCTCAACAAGCTCACTATTAAAGATAAGTTTCCCATTCCTGTCATTGATGAATTACTGGATGAATTGCATGGATCAATTTACTTCACCAAGTTGGATCTTCATTCAGGATATCATCAAATCAGAATGAAGACTGAAGACATTCCGAAAATAGCATTTAGAACTCATGAGGGTCATTATGAATTTTTGTTCATGCCTTTTGGCCTTACCAATGCACCTTCTACATTTCAAGGTTTGATGAATTCCATTTTCAAACCCTGCCTTAGAAAATTTGTGTTAATATTTTTTATGATATACTAATCTACATCAAG
>APFE031267822.1:107609-119783 GCA_000404065.3 Pinus taeda
GGAAGGATCATGTTGAACTTGTTGATAGGGTGCTACAACTATTGGAGGAGAAACAATTATATGCAAAAAGATCCAAATATTTCTTTGGAGTACAAGAGGTGGAATATCTAAGTCAGATTGTGTCTCATGAAGGAGTTAAGATAGACACTAGAAAAATTAAAGCAATTAAGGAATGGAAAATCCCCACATCCATAAAGCATCTGGGAGGATTTCTCAGGTTGATAGGGCATTATCGCAAGTTTTTTAAGGATTATGGGAGAATAGCAGCACCTCTACCAACATTATTGAAGAAAGATGCATTCTCACTGACTCCAGAAGCAACAAAGGCCTTTGAACATCTTAAAGAGGCAATGTGCCAAACACCGGTCTTAGCTACACCAGACTCCACAAAAACCTTTATTGTGGAATGTGATGCTTCAAGAAATGGAATTTGTGTTGTTTTAATGCAAGATGAAAGACCCATTTCTTTTGAAAGTCATCCAATCAAGGGAAAGTTTTTACACAAGGCTATTTATGAGAAGGAAATGTTGGCAATACTTCATTCACTTAAGAAATGGCAACCCTACCTAATGGGAAGACACTTCAAGGTAAAATCTGATCATGATAGCCTTAAATACATTTTAGAACAAAGATTATCCTATGAAGAGAAGCAAAAGTGGGTCACAAAGATGTTGGATTATGACTTTGAAATCATCTACAAAAAGGCGAAGAAAAATGCAGTGGCAGATGCACTCTCATGAAAGGATGAGGATGTGGAAGCATTGTTGTGCGCCATTTCCATTATCCAGCCAGATTGGATAAAAGAAGTAAGGGAGGAATGGAAGAATGATGAAGAAGTGTGGGCACTTATCCGAAAGTTACAACAAGATTCCAATACATCTAATACATTTTGGGTTTCATAGCATATGTAAATCATAACCAACAGGTTTGTAATGAATATTGAAATGTTACATATATGTGTATATACTTTCTTGAATAATGATGGATGGAAACTAATGATCATGGTGATTGTGGTTGTAGGTCAAACTAAACGGATAATCCTAGTCCTTTGCATATTCTCGATCAAAGAGAGAAATTATGTGACAAAAGAAAATGGTTAGTTAAGAGAGGTTACTTGGGAAAAAGGAGGATTTTAAGAATAAGGCATATTCAAGCCTATTTCAAGGGCTTAAAGAAAAAACAAAACAAAAAAACCTCGAGGACAATTTTTTTCTCAGGGTGGGAAGATGTAACATCCCTTGCTAATATAGTAAATATTTTTTCTTTACCACAAATAAGTTGATAAAACTTTGGGCTAGGTAAAGGTTGAGGATAGATGAAAAAACATAAGTGTTATTTTATTTATCTAAATTTGTAATTTGTAATTTATGAAGAACGCTAATTATGTCCAGTTATAAAATTATGAGAGAAAGTGCTAAAAGTGAGTTTCACTTGCCAAACAATTAGAAAACAATTATTCCTCTCCCTAGAGATAAATAATCTCAGTTGGGACAAGGGAGTGAAGAGGGTGAGAGGGAATAAAAGCTGAGGAAAACTTGAAAAATTAGTACTAGGTTGGAGGAGGTCCAAGTGAGTTGAACGAAGTTATAATCTCATGATCATGCAGACAGGACACTGCCAAGGAAGGATTCTTGAGCTGGTTGTCTAGTGGAATCCAAACTAAGACCTGTGTGCTTAGTTTAGGCCTAATACTGGACCTAGTGAGGGTCACATAATGTCTAATGTCAGAACTGTTTTGGTCATGGATCAATTAAATTTGTGGAGGTGAAACTTGCTCAGGGGGGAATTGGACACAATTTCCATTCTCATTGGTTGGGTGGAGCACTCCTATTCCTATGATTTTGTGATTGGACTAGAAAACGCACAAAGATAAGTATTTTACTTAATATTTATGATGAGTTATTTTCTATCTCATTCATGTTGGTAAACTTTATTGTGATGAAACGTTTGCACTATGTGTATGTAATATTTATTGTATTTATTGGATAAGAGAAATGGGTGAAGTGCATGTAAGATTTATTGTATTTCTCGAATAAAAGAAATGGGTGAAGTAGGTTAGTTCCATGTCAAACTATTTAATAGTAACCTAAAACAGGCTTGACTTCAAATGGAAAGAATAGAACAATTGAGTGTTTAATAAGAGCATAAGTTAAATGTTTAAATAAATTAAAGTAAATTCATCCAATACCGACATAGTTTACATTATAACAACATGTAGAAAAAGATAAATGTACACATAGTAATCTAATCCTACAGTGTTGGTGATTTTGAGCTGGAGCTCCCATGTGCTTGCAACCTTGCCTCCTGTGGCCCTCCGCAGGCCTCCTGCCTAGTAGCCCCTGCTGCTGAGCCTTCTATCTTCCTCCCTAGCTTCCCGACAGTCGAGCCCCGCCCTCCTCTTTTAGCCAGTGTTGTGACTAGCTCCCTTATAGCCTTCCCATGGCTAGGAATGATCCATCCCTAATGCAAGACAATGAAGACTAGACTGAGATCTTTGCCTCTCTCAATTCTAAAAATGCAACCACTAGAAACAAACCCACAGCTTCAAAGTTCATTAAGAAACTAGCTGACATTCCAGAAATCTCCCTTCCTCCTAGTCTCCCAAGGAAGGCAGCGATCTCTCTAGCAGAAAGAGGTCTCGTTGGACAATTTATTGGCCTATGGCCCTCTCCCAAAACTATCCAGAAATGGGTGAAGTGCAACTGGAATGCGAACATCCAAGGAAAAATCACCATAAGGTTTTGTGGAAGGGGTTACTACACATTCCTCTTTGAAACCAAAAAAGACCGGAATCTCTTCTTCAAAATTGGTCCCTACTTCATGGATTTGAGAGGTCTCTACTTGAACAGACGGTCCCCTAACTTCGATCTAGAAATGGATATACCTAATGCAGTCTCGGTTTGGGTTCGCTTGCCCCATCTCCCTCTTCATTGCTGGGGAGATGCATCGGTTAAATCCATTGGGAACATTGTAGGAAAATACATCGATAGATGCAAACCAAAGGATAACATGCACATTTGTGCAAGGATCTGTGTTGAAGTCAACTTAGGAAAGGGCCTTCTGGAAGCAATCAAGATCAAAGTGGACCAATGGACCCATATTCAGCAAATGGACTACGAACAAATCCCGTTCAAATGTAAGGTATGCCATGAATATGGTCATTTTGCTAATAGGTGTAGTAAACAAAAAGAAAATGAAATGAATGAAAATGCTGAAGCTAGTAAAGACACATGGCAACAAGTCAAAAAAAAAGAAATCAAACCCTAAATAGTTTGGCCCAAAACCAAAGCCTCCCCTGGAATTCCAAGATGCCTCTCTCTCCCCCCCTCCCATATTGATTCAGTCATTACCCTCCACTTCAAACCCCTTTGAATCCCTAGAGGACAAAGTTCCTTCATCCCCCCACTCTCCTCCCCCATCCAATGCTCTAGCAATCATTCACTCCCCTTCTCAGATCCTCCCCTCACCCCCTCCCACCATAGATCGTATCCTAACAAGAAACACAGTCAAAGAAGCAAGCATCAACTCAGAGCCACCAAAAAAATCAAGCAAGAAATCAAATAAAGAAGTAAGAGATGAAACAACAGGTAAAGAAATGGCCACAGGTACTTAAGAATCGTTGGAATCTTTTTTGGCCAAGCAAAGAGGAAGCGGGGAAAAGATAAAGGAGAAGAGTGGAGCTTACCAAAAATCCAGTAAGTAATGATTTTGGTCTCTTGGAATAGCAGGGACCTAGGCTTCTCTCTAAAATCCAATGTAGCCCGGGATATAATCAGCTAAGAGTAGCCAGATTTCTTTCTAATCCAAGAGACCAAAATGTCCAACCAAGACTTTCAAAAATTTACAAAAAGACACAAAATCTATGAAGGAATAACAACAAACTCATTGGGTGCCTCAACAAGATAAAATGGGACCTTATCAGCTAAAAATCAACTTACTGGTGGATCAGAAGTGATCTGAAAAATAAAATCACAAGAGAAGAATTTATGTGCTGAACATTTATGCTCCAAATCATCACAGGGAAAAGGCATATTGTTGGGATTCTATCAAATCAAAGTTGCAAGAATCCCAAAATAGGAAGGCAGTTCTGGGTGGTGATTTGAACTTAATAAGAAACATTGAAGAAAAGATGGGAGGAAAATATCTTGCTGACCCATCAAGAGCTGTTCTGGAAGAAATAATAGAAACTCATAAACTCATCAACATTCCACCATGCAATGGGAAATTTAGATGGAGAAATAAGAGAGTAGGAACTCATAACATCAAAGAAATACTCTACAGGATTTTAATCCACGAAAGTATAGCAGCAGGATTCTCATCTATAAAAAGAAAGATCATCCATGGCACAGCTTCAAACCATAAGCTAGTGGTCTTGATCCTAGATAGAATAGGAAATCTCGGCCCAATCCCATTCAAATACAATAAAACTTGGGACAGCAAGGAGGATTTCCACAAGATCATCAAAGACAACTGGGAGTTGGAAGTCATTGGATCCCCCCACTATGTCTGGGAATCCAAATTAAAATTCCTAAGAACAGCAATCAAAAAGTGGGAAAAAGAGAACGCAACAATATAGAAGAATAAAACAATTGAGCTGCATAGAAAGTTGGAAAAATGGAATCGGGAAAAGGAGGCTGAACAAACTTCAAAGGAAGAGAAAACTCAAGAAAATGAAATCTTCATGGAATTATATATACAGAATAGAGCTGAGGAAGAGGAGTTGAGACAAAAATTGAGGTGCCTCTAGCTTAGTGTAGGAGATAAAAACACATCTTTCTTCCACAATAATCTCAAGCTCAGAAGAGCTGGAAACCAAATAGACAAAATCTTTGTTGAGGTAAAGAACTAAGAGAGCAAGAGGAAATCAAAGAAGCAGCCGACAACCACTTCAAATCTCTCTTAACTGCTGGCTATCAGTCTTAGGACAGTGTATACTTCCTCCTTCCAGTAGAATGTAAAATCAATGAGCAACAAAACAACAAGTTCGAAAAGGAAGTCTCGGAGGAAGAAATTAAAGATTCCATGTGTAGTATGCAGCCGGACAAGGCTCCCGAGCCTGCTGGATTCATAGTTACTTTTTACAGGACTCATTGGGACATTATAAAAAGAGATTTCATCAGGATGGTTAAAAATATTCTCAAAAAAAACAAGATGGGAGAAAATACAAAATCTTCCCATTTGGTGCTTATCCCCAAGGAGCCAAACCCCCTCTCCTTTGATCGCTTCAAACCCATCTCCCTCTGCAATGTATCCTACAAAATAATTACTAAAATCTTGGCAAATAGATTGAAAAAGCTCTTGCCCTCTCTCATTTCAGAGAACCAATGAGGATTTGTCCCTAAAAGACAAATAACGAATAATGTCATTTTGGTCGAAGAAGCAATACACAGCAGTATGCATAGAAACGAAAGAGGTATGGTCATAAAACTTGACATGGAAAATGCCTTCGATAGGGTCAATCACCAATTCTTAGCAGTTGTTCTCTAGAAGTTTGGAATCTCTAACAAATTTATAAACATCATTATGCAATGCATTTCAAATCCTTGGACAGCCCCCCTAATCAATGGAAGGCCTAGTCGCTACTTCCAAAGCTCAAGAGGACTAAGACAAGGTTGCCCTCTCTCACCCTTCCTTTTCATCATCACAGCGGAAACTTTAGGCATACATTTGGAAAATCTAAGGAAACAAAGGGAGATAACAGGCATAAGTATAGTGAGAGGAATAAAAGAAATAAATCACTCGCTCTTTTCCGATGACGGTCTATTAATAGGAGGAGCCTCAAGCCTAATTGGAAGGATATTCAAGAGAATCTTGGACACTTTCTTGGCTGTCTCAGGGGCACTGCTTAACAACAAAAAGTGAAAAATATATACTTGGAATGTCTCGCTACAAGTAATGCAAATAATTTCACTAATCATCGACATCCTGGTTCAAAGAAACTCGAGTCACTTTTCCTACCTTGCCCTTCCTTTGGCAAAGGAAGTTGTCAAGTCTGAGATTTGGAACAAGCAGATAGGAAAAATGAGAGGGCTTCTTCAAAGTTGGGGGTTGTCGTGGTCAAATCTAGCGGGCAGGACCATCCTCATTAAAGCGCTTCTTTTAGCCCTTCCTATTTACCAGTATGTTGTTACTTTGGCTCTAGAAAGCATTCACAAACAAATGGAGCTAATTATGAGAGGCTTTCTCTGACAAGGAGGGAAACAAGACACAAAAAAATTCAGTCTGGTTCGATGGGAATAAGTGATCCTTCCCTTCGAAAAAGGTGGCATATACACCAAAATTCGAAACCTAACTAATAAAGCGATGGGCTTCAAACTTGTGTAGAGAACGCTGATGGAAAAAGGCAGTTGGTGGGTCTAGGCTCTCAAAAAAAAAATACCTTAATGGGCAGAATTCTAAGGTACTCATTGATTTGATCATGGAAATACCATGCACTCCACTATGGAGACTCATCAAAAAAGTCATTCCCCAAATAAAAAATCATATCTCAAAGTCCCCTGGAAATGGAAAAGATATAAATATTTGGATAGATAGAATAATGGGTTCGGAGCCAAGAAACCATTATCAGTAGTTCAGATCCCTGAAAACTTGGATGGAGGCAAGAATCATTAATTCCCTATAAGACATCTCAGTTTGGGACCATAATAGTTGGTCTGCCTGGAGGGACCTTCCTCTCCCAAACCACCTAAAAATTTAGTGGGCAGATTTGAAGAGAATGCTGATGGGAGGTGCCCCAACAAATAAAACCTCTCAAGACAACTTCGTTTGGGATCCAAGTGGAGGAATGTTCACAGTGAAATATGGGTATCAACTCCTCCAACCTAGCAACAACCTTAGATAATTGGAACCTTCGGTCAGCAGTTTGGAAGAATGAATGCCTCCTAAAGATAAAAAGATTTGCATGGACCCTCCTAAAAGAGAAGATCCTCACTGCTGAAAATCTCAAAAAAAAGGAATTCAAGGTCCTTCAATGTGTTGCGTTTGCTATTCGGAGGAGGAGAGTAGTCAAAATTTATTCCTCGACTGCTCCTTTGCCCAACATTGCTGGCATCAAATCATCAGCCCCCTAAGGTTACCTATAGAAAACTTTGATCAGCTCACAACTCTAAACAGAAAATGGGAAAAAGGCTACCCCCATGCAAGAAAAGGAAAATCCATAATCACTCGAATTAGGAGATGCATCCCATCTGCCCTATATTGGCAAATTTGGCTCTCCAAAAATCAAAAGCCAAACATAGCTCTCACCCTGGCCAAAATTCTGGGCCTAGTCGTGGAAATGATCAGTGCCAACACTGTAACTAAAACCAAACACACCAACTGGCAGAAAGAAGAGAAAGAAAGGTATAATAAATTCCTGTTGGTCTACTCAAAGAATAAACAACCTCCAGTAAAGTCAGGTAAAGGGAAAAAAAATGGAAACTTAGGGGAACTCAAATTGAAATAGAACAATGGATTCAAGCTCAAAAGACTTTCACTCTTCAGTATGATGGTGCTTCCAAAAAAAACCCCAGACAAGCAGGAGCAAGGGGAACAATCTCCGATCAAAATGGACAAGTCATCACCACTTACGAATGGGGATTGGGAAATACAACAAACAACATGGCTCAAGCCAATAGCCGTTTTCTAGTTACCTGCATCCTTAAAAATCTTCAAGCTAAAAATCCAGTCATAATTGGTGACTCGACAATTATGATAGCAGCTATGGCTTCAGGGGGTGACTTCAAAAACCAGGCCATCAACAGAATCAAGCACACGATCGAGTAAAACTCAAAATAGCTTGGGATCATCCAATTCAAACACGTCATGAGAAATTATAATACCAAGGCAAATTCTCTAGCCAACAATGCAGTCACCAGACCCATAGGGCAGGTCCATGAGAACAACAACACATATGACAAACCAATTCCTTAAGACGCCCCTCCTCACAGTCAGGCACGTGATCCAAGGCTCCAACAGTCATCTCAATAAAAATGTCTGCCTCTCCCCTCAGTCCATGTAGCTGGATGCTTGATCCCCTCTTCACTGACATAACCTATTTCCACATCCTAAGCACTGTCAAGGAAATCTTCACGAAAATGTAAAACCTGTACTAGATAATGGAGCGGGAAGAGTCTCATGGAAAGAACACTCAAAAGTTAGGCAATAGTCATTTCATAATACTCAGAGGCTACTCAAGAAATATTCGAATTGACATTCAGGACAAGAACATCCCAGAGTAGTCTGATCCGCATCCAGAGGCTCTGATGTTAGCATGGGCTTATAAACAACTTGTGGTGCATTGGTTCAGTCAATTCTTCGTGGTGGTTGCGCTCTAGTCTCTCGGCAAAAGCTTGAGCTCCCGTCGTTTCTGCTTCAGGTCGCCCCCTATGCTCTTCAGTCACAGAAGTTCCTCAAATACAGCTCTGCGAGGTATAGAATCCGTCTATCAGCACAATATTTTCATTTTTTCACTAACACTCGATCTGTTTTTGTGATCCATTTTCTTAAGACTTCGTTGGCTTCTGCTTCACTGCTCTCTATCCTTTATTCTCTTTTTTTTCATCCCCTCACTCTCTCCTCTGTTCTTTATCCTCCTTTTAGAAGCTGCTTCCTCCCACTCTCTGTGATACTTTGCTTCCCGCCCTCTCTAATCTCTGGAACTTCACTTATTATCCTCTCCCCTCTGAACTACCCCTCCGCCATCAACTCTTTGATCCACCTTCCTTCTTCCTCCAAAATCTCTATTAAACTTCACACTCCCCTCTGTAGCAAGCTAATCAAGCTCTGTTTCAAGACAACCAAGCTTACTCAAGACATTTCAACAATGTCGGAAAATCTTTTGGCCCATGTCGTCACCAATAGCAGTTGCACCCTCTACAAGGCGCACTGCTTCATGATTGCCCACTTCATAAATCATTTCAATGAACTCAAAGAAGAAGTTTAGTCAAAGAACAAATCCAGGAAGGAAAAACTTGAAAAACAAAAGGCGGAGATAGAAGGCCTCAAAGAAAAATGTAATCACTTGGAAGAAGCAATCAATCACATAAGATCTATGAACCAAAGCATGCAAGGGGAGGCTTCTACCAAGAACAATGATAAAAAAGAACAGCCACCTAATGACTCGTTCAACTAGTTCTAGTGAAAATGTCTTATGCATTGTAAATACTATTTTCTCCTAGGACAATTCATACGACAATATAGCCGTTTTTCCTTCCAAGTTTTAAACATCAAGCCTAGTGAATTGGATCAAAGTACGGCGTGCCCATTTTGGATCAATTCCACTTTGCTACCTCTAGTATCTATAATGGGACTTTTTTCTCTGCTGAACTTTTTTATAATATAATAGTATTCGACTGTGTTAAAAAAAAAAATTCTAATCCTACAGTGTTTCAAGTGAACTAAATTAGAGATAAGGACATTTCTTGCAAACAATTTATAAAATAGAGAACAATTTTGGGACATGGAACAACTAAGTAACATGGTGACATACTTATGCATTTATTACCTATTATTTACTAACAGCACAACTGTTTAGTAAGAAAACTTGAACCACGTGATTGACTTAGTTGGAAAATTATTCTTGTGGTTCTTTAAAAAAAATACACATTATTTCTTTGCACGAGTTCATATGGAAATAAACTGTGATAATAAATCTGATAGGGAAAATATTGTTGCAACATATGCAGAAAACAACACTTGTGTAACTAACCATTGCACATGGAATTCAAAAAAGAAAAACACCTGAAAAAATTAGTTTGGAATACGATTGAAGAAACTGGTGGGTTAGAGGAGGGTTCTACATGGACACTAGATGAGACCCTAGACCAGGTTGTGATAACTAGCAACCGAGGGTCGGGTCTGGAATACTTGCTCGAACATCTCCAAGGAACAAAAAACCAAAGAATGAAACCCTTAGTAGAAGTAACAATTTACCTTTAACCCTCACAACTCCATGAACAAACGTGTACAAATAATAACTTGCTTGAGACAACGATATTGTGGTGCCAGATTTAAAGAACATTTACCTGCAACTCAAGTTAACATTACAATATAAATGTTAAATGTAACTATGGTTGGAAAGAACACTGACAAAAAAATGACACAAGAATAAGTAATTTAATAATTATAGTGACGTGTCGAATAGCCAATTACAGACGATTGAGAAATGGGAAAAATCCATTAATATTAATACAAAAATAGTTCGGAACATATTTGTAAATATTTTAATAGAAAGAAACCCTCTTAAATCAAATCAAGACTTGCAACAATATAGAATTAAAACTTTGTTCCTAACTTCAAAGAGAAAACATTCCTAATTCACTGAACAAACGTTGTACAAAATCCACTTGAGAATGATTTGGGTTTGTTGTCTTTCATTGAGTTTTTGAGAAAACAATCAAGGCGGAAGAAACACTGAGAAGAAGTAAAGACATTAAAATCTTTATATCCCTGAAAACAATACAAACTTGTACATATTATTAAGCTACAATATGAAAAAGTGTAAACCAAGGATAACCAAAAAGATAAGTGATTCATTAGTAAGGAAAATGAAAAATTCTCAAGAATAATCAGTTCAAATCTACGACATGGGATAGTTGTTCCATTGGACACATTTTTTCTTCATTACATTATAATAGTATAAAAAATAAAAACCTAGAATTAAAATATCAGCCTCTATGTCTTAACCGAAGAAGCTCAACACTACGATTTAAATTATACAAAGAAAATGAGAGAATTGTATGTATATAGGGTTCTAACAAAAGGTTGGAGCACTTTAAATGTAATAGAGGGTCCCATATGTTGGAAAACTGAGCAAGAAACTCTTTGTAAGAGGGTAACAATTGAAACCTTTAATGGTTTGGAGAGAAATTGAAAACCTAGAACAAGAGAGGAAAACCCATGAGTCCATTGCTTGTAGCCATAGCCCAACCCCTTGGAAAATAGATGAATATCGTATAAAGGTTGCACTTGTCACATATGAGAAGTGCAGTTAAATCAAGGATTCTCAATAAATATCAATTAAAGTCAACTGTTTATTAGGAGCTCAAAATTTGCCAAAAATATAAAGTTTTCAAAATGGTTTGGAACCTAAATGACTGCGTATATCTCTTCGTCCTGATTCTGACATAACTCATCTCGCATGAAACAAACATCTTATGATCCAAGAAATGCGATATGTTCACTTTGTCAAACAAGTAAAAAAATTGCAGGTGGTTAATAGAGATGTTGACTAGGCATCCATACTGCCTAGGTGGGAAGGAGAATATTCTCAAAAATATTTTGTCTTGGCGGCATCGTTTCTTTGGTCATGAGTTTTTTTTCTAGCCAATGAGGAGGTGAAATTTGGATAAGCTTGAGGCTGCCACAAGTCCTCCTAATGTCATATTAAAATTTGGTTATGGTGGGCATGGCAGAGGCTGAGCTTGACCCCGCGACCTCCCATAACATAGTGCTAAGACTTACCAACTCACCCACATGGTCTTTATTAACATATAAGGCTGGCAGGTTTTATTTAACGTTGAGTACCACAATGGTTGGGGGATCGATGGAATTAATTGCCCCCCCTGCCATGTGAATGCCATCCATCAGTGAAAACATTCAATGCAACCAAAATAGTCACTTGTTAGCAAATTGCTAACAATCATCGCCAACAAGCATATATGTCAACGCTTGAAAACATGTTACTGTGACTGCCAGAGGAAGGGGACTAGCACCAGTGGCTAGCCCCTTGGCGCATGGCTCCCATATGACCAATCTTTTGGTTTTTAGACCTTGGAGGAAAAATTAATTGTTACACAAATCCACCTAATTTTTGGTGAAAATATCGCTCAGTTAGAGCAATTGGCGGGTTTAGGGTGATGCCAAATTTTGTGCAAATTATAGAGTGAATAGTGGAGAAAATAGGAGAGGTCATAAATTATCCAGTTTTTTACCAAATGGGGTGAAAAAAGAGGGTAGGTAGCCATTTTTGGACATTTTGGAGACATTGGAGTAGGTTTCAGAATCAAAGGAGCATTTCTAGATAGGTTTTTTTGTAGATTGAAGCCTATGGGTGTCATGGTCAACGAGAGTGTTGATTCAGTTTATGGAGGAGTTTGAAGATGGAGATAACCTTACAAGTGTTTTCTAGCCTCCATGTGCGTTCTACAATAGCTATTACATTAGTGTTGTGGCTGTTATTCCTCTTTTCTCTAT
>APFE031267822.1:120387-142318 GCA_000404065.3 Pinus taeda
TTTACTTGCTATTTTGGAGTACAAACCTCAAGCACATTTTTGTATTCTGATGAGGATCTTAGCATAGAAAACTAATATACCAAATTCAGATCAAGTTGTTATCAGAGCACTGGTTTGATTTTTTCAAGGAGGAATTGACTGTTGTTCGCAAGTGAATATGTTTTGAAGCTCAAGTGAGGAGAAGGTTTTAGAAAGGAGAGCAAGATTGTTACAATTTCTACCACCAGTTGTACCTCGAGTTGTAGTAGAAGCTTCAAGAAAATCATGTCCCAAGGAGGAGAGCCTACAAGAATATTAGAGGATGTGAAGGCTTTTAGAAAGGATTTCTTTGACATGGCAGAAATGGTGAAAGTCCTCTATGAACAGAGGAATGCCAAATTGCAAGGTGAAATTTCGAAACCTCCAAGATGAGAATTTTCTCCAAGGGAAGAAGGTACCAAGAATGGTGATAAGCCACCATCTTCTCCATAACATTCATGTTTTTCTACAACTCTTATGCAATATGATAGTGTAGAAAGACTCGCAGAGAAGGTAGATGGAAAATTTTGTGTCTATTGTCTACATGATGTGGAGGATGAGGTTCTATCAGCACCCAAATTCAAGGAGCTGCAAGAACAAAGCCAATGTGTCCAAGAGAGCACATCCAGAATCAAATGAGAGTTTCAAAACATATTTGTATGTCAATCAAAACATGAGGCAAACGGTAAGAATATACACCTTTACATGAAAGTGTTGATGTAAATTCATTTGCATCCTTTGGAAAACATAGTAAAAGCATTGGATCCAAGCTCTTGACCAAGATGGGTTACAAGGGAGGAGGCCTTGGAGTAAACCATCATGACATTAAAAATCTAATTGAGGCAAAGGAGAGGCCTAAATATGAAGGTTTAGGCTATGTTGCAAGATAATAATGGTCTTCTAGCGTCAGATCTTGGGTGCCATGTTACTTTTGCCATAAAAGAGAACATGAGGAGGCAAGATGTTGGGATTTTCATCTAGAATTAGTACCCTCTTGGTTCCTCAAGAATAAGAAGGACTTGAAGTGAAAAAAATCTCCAAAGAGAGATGAAAATGTTGAAGAAGAAACAAAGCTAATTTCTTCTTGCCATGAAAGTTCCTCATGCAAGAAGCGTAAACCAAAGGACAACAAAAAGAGGTATAATTGTCCTGTTAATTCAAATTCTTTTCATAATGTAAAACACCATGTTCATTTAAATAACATGTGTGAGGAATGCGTTTCCATGCACCTTTTTCCTTTCATCTAATCATTTTGTAGATAAGTGTTATAGAAGGAAAGAAATCATCAAGAATATGTTTATGTCTAATGGAGTTGAGACCAAAAAGATAAAATCTCATCCAAGATTAAAGACATGTGAGACCAGAGAAGCTCAAAAGAAATTTTGCACTCGCTACAATATTAGTGGGCATCGGGCCAAGAAGTTTTGGAAATTTTTTCCACAACTTCATCTTGGCAAGGGCAAGAAAATTATGCAAGAACCAGAAGAGGAAGTGACAACAGAAAAGTGGTGCAAGATGTGACCATCCCTGAAGCAGCTTCAGAAGAAGAAAAAAATTCAAATAGAGGTTACATTTACCTGGTTAAGTAAGAAATGGGCGAACTAGTTGTCCAATTGAAGTCTGTAAATCTTGTTTTTGCACTAGTTGCATATCCCCATAGTTGGGAAATTTGTAAAAGTGATGTTCATAAATAAATCACTTATATGTAACAATTTTTTCTTGGGCATTGTTATGCTAGTATGGCTTGTTGATACTCAATTTGAATGGAAAATTTGGGAGTCAAGTTTATTCCATCTTTAAAATGCACTTATATTTGTAGTATAAGAAAGCATTTTAAAGTTGTTGTATGAGTAGTTGCAACACATTTTGTATGTTATAAATGTGTTAAGAAATCAAGTTATAAAAGTATTCACAATGTGAAACCTTTTTTAGTTCATTTGTCAAAGTCTTTTGGGATCTTATCCTTGATAAGGATTTTGTAGAAGAGCACCATGGAATTCTTCTTGGGAAAGATGTTGCTATGGATGGCCATAGCGACATGGACAAGCCAAGAAGAACAATGAACTTGAATTCTTTGGTTAGGTTATATTTCAAGTTCCACTTGAGAAAGGGCCAAGACAAGTACAAGTCAAGGCACTATAATCATCGATTGGATCAAGTTTGGAAAAGTGAAGGAAATGTACCTGCAAATGCTAAAAAATTGAAAGTGGACTTTTGGGGACCAGAAGTTTTCAGTGGGGATGAGTGATCAAGAGCTCAAAATTTTCCAAAAAATTCAAATTTGTCAAAATGTTTTGGAACCTGAATGACCACGTAGATCTCGTTGTCCTGATTCTAGAGTAACTCGTTTTGCATGAAACATGCATTGTATGCTCCCAGAAACGTGATTTGTTCACATTGTCAAACAAGTAAAAAATTTGCAAGTTGCTAACAGGGATGTTGACTCAGCATCTGTACCGCTTAGGTGGCAAGGAGAATATTCTTAGAATATTCAGTTTCAGTTGAATCATTTTATTGGTCATGAATTTTTGTTTTGGCCAATGAGGAGATGACACATGGCTAACCCTGAGGCAACCACATGTCCTCTTAATGGCATATTAAAATTTGGTTATGGTGGACATGGTGGAGGTCAAGCTCAACCCGACGACCTCCCATAGCACAACCACAAGACTTACCAACTCGCCAACATGGTATTTCTTAACATATGAGGGTGATAGGTTTTATCTAACGTTTAGTGCCACAATGATTGGGGGGTCGGCAGACTTAACCACCCCCCGCATGTGAACACCATCCACCAATGCAAACATTTAACGTGACCACCAACAAGCCTCTATGTGAATGCTTTCAAACATGTTAGTGTGACTATCGGAATGACGGGGTCGGCATTGAGGGCTAGCCCCTGGTCGCGTTGTTCCCATATGACCAATATTTCGGTTTTTAGGCCTCGACAAAAGAATTAACAGTCCTACAAACACACAAAATTTTCGATGAAAATGCCGTTCATTTAGAGTGCTTAGCGAGCAAAATTGTAGGATGACCCTTGCTTTTGTACAAATTCTAGAGCGAATAGCAGAGAAACTAGGAGAGGTAATAACTTCTCCATTTTTCGACCAAATACAGTGAGAAAAGAGGCTAGGTAGCCATTTCCGACATTCTAGACTTATTGGAGTGGGTTTCAGAATTAAAAGAGCACTTCTAGATAGACCTTTTGTACAATGAAGCCTATGGGTGCCATGGTCAACTAGAGTATTGATTTGGTTTATGGAGGATTTTGAAGATGGAGATAACCTTGTAGGGGTTTTCTAGCCTCCATGTGCTTTATCCAACAACTATTACATCAGTGTTGTAGCTTTTATTCCTCTTTTATCTATATGTGATTTGGAGAAGAGACTTGTTTACATACTTCAAGTAGATTATGGAACTGTTGATGCTCTTTCAAGTTAGAGTATGGGGTCTTGGTGTAAGATGCCTATGTTTTATGAAATTTTACATATTTGATTGTAGATTAACATGTGTATGGAGTGATAACTCTTACAGAAGTTGTTTCTTTGAAGGAGAAACTAACCATTCCATTTCATCACTTTATGTACTCTTATTTTTATAAATATTGAGCATACTGAGAAGGGGTTATGCCATTAGAGCTGATCTAAGGAGATATAGCCCAAGAGGCGTGAACTCCTTTAACAATGGCTACTGTATTACTAATTGATGCATGCTTCCATTCAATGTTTTAATTTCATGTTTAAAGTTTTTTCATGAAATTAACTTAAGAAAAAACACATAAAAACTCATGTTTTTATTGCTATTTTGGAGTACAAACCTCAAGCACATTTTTGTATTCTGATGAGGATATTAACATAGAAAACTAGTATTCCAAATTCACAATAGTGTAGGAGAGATTTATTAGTTATATAAGTTTCTGTTGAGTTGCACCATGGTTCTAAATTTGTTAAACAAAATAATTGTCTAGAGAATAGTTACTAGAATCATCTTTGCTAAATCAAAATAATCTTAGTGAGATCTTTGTAGGATAAATCTACGAGAGGTTATTACCTGGTGAGATACCATAGGGCTCTCACTCTTCCTCATTCCAGACAAGCACTCAAGACACCAAGACAATACCTGTAAGGGAAAACATGTTGGAAACAAGATTAAAGACTATAGAAAAGCCAAGGAATTAATTTAACTGAGTGTTTAGAAAATTGGAACCATCGCTAAATTACGTGAAGGTGAATAGAAACCCTCGATTAAACCCTCCTTTGCCCTGAAATTTGTTATAGAGAGCTTGAAACCCTAGCTTAGGGAGTGCGAATGAACATTGGTCTCAGAGTTGGGGAGGGAATTAGTTAGCACAACTAAATCTTGGTAAACCTTAACCATCAAATTGACCTCGAAAAGAGGAACTATGGATATGGCTCCAAGTAGCACTCAACCTTGGAAGAGGTGGACTACTATATTTTGGGTCATGACTAAACTTGATGAAGGGCTCACATCCAAGCAAGGTTAAGTCTATTGTTGCCAAAGTTAATTTCCCAGCATTGTAATTAAGTCATAACAATACGCTAAGAGTAAGAAAATTAAACATTCCATTGATGCTAATAAAATTATCACTTTACTAAAATAAAAATTAAAACAAAATGCTAAGTAAAAAGTTAAAAAATATTTTTTTTTAATTAAAAATTATATAATATTTAATTTAAATATATAATAATACCCTACTAAATAATTTAATAAGTTGTAATTTGTAAAATTATAAATATATAATGATATAGCAAAAAGATCATTTTCATATATTGGATGATGACTATCTATATCAATTACACACACATTTTTTTTCAAAAAACCCACTACCTTTAAATACCCTTAACAGTTGTTTATATTTTCTAATACTCATATAGAACTAATATATACAATTAATCCTTGGATGAATATATAAAAAAAAATTACAATATTATAAAATATGGTAAAGAAGATAAATAGTTATTATTATTATTATTATTAAATAATCTAAATAAGGAACAGTCTCTGTAAATATTAATCTTGATCACCTTAAAAATAGATAATTTAAATTATTATATATATAATAATAATATGGGAAAAAAAAAATTATTTGGTTTAATAAATAAATATTAAAATTTAAATATAAAAATAAAAGATATATTAAAATTGAAATAATAAAAATTATCAATAATTAAAAACATAAAGTGTTTGTAAATTTAATTAATGTAATTGCCAAGTTAAAGAGTAATGAGGGGTGGTCGAAAGATATTAAGTGTAATATAGGAGTTAAACAAGGTTGTATCTTTTTCCTACCCTATTTGGCATTTACATTGGCAAGCCAGAAGGTTGTTTAGAAGAAGCACGTTGTGCTGGCACAATCTTGGCTGGGATAGTCATCATCCTTCTTCTCTGTGTTGATGATATTGTTCTTATCGCAAGGTGCCCATCTAATCTTGATAAGAAACTTAGACTTCTTCACGATTTCTACTCTACCATGGGTATGACTGTTAAAACTGACGAAACAAAAGTTATGATCATCAAATCCAAGAAGGAAACTTAAGCTAATTTTATGTATGACAATAGTAACTTGGAGGAAGTCTAGTCTTGTAAGTGTCTAGGAATTGATATTCATCACAAGGTCAACTCGAACTATAACATTTAGAAAATGATTAATGGGGGGTGGAAAACTTATTTTGGTCTTGAAAATAATTGTAAAATGACAAACCTCGTAATGTGGGATAGAAATAAGTTCCTCTTTGAAACTTTACTCACTCCTGTTATCTTATATGGATGTGAGGTTTGAGGTTGCAGCATCTCTAGAGAATCTTAGAGAAAGATTGAGCAAATCGAGAAGCGTTTTATAAAGTATAACCTCAAAATCAAAAGCAATACACCCTATCCTACTTCTCTTATAGAAGTGGGTCTTTCCCTATCTAGAGCCTAGCTATGACTGGGCTTCTATTGTACAAGGAAAAAACTCAATAACATAGGATACCATAGACTTCCTAAGATAGCTTTAAATTCCAACCAAAACAACGTAAGGCTCAAATGAGGTTCGTATAAAGACACCATGTCGTGATTAAACCGTTGGGAGACAAGAATGTTGCATTACAAAACATTAATAACATTAAAAATATTGTTACTGCTAAGTTCAAAGAAAATATGTGGTGTGAGAAAGATTTAGCACGTAAAATAAAATTAAGATATTATTTGGAGGTCATCAACCCATCCTACAAGATCAAAAGTATCTCTCTATTTTAACAAGCTCAAAGAAGAAAATTAATACATCCATGATTAGAACGAACTCTTATGAGTTCCATAGTGAAATGGGTGGTTGGGTAGTTCCTAAAACATCATGGATGGAAAGGATCTAATATCTCAGTGACAATATGAAAATCGAGGATGAAAATCACTTAGTGTCCCACGTACAACCACATTTGATCACAATCTTTGTTGCAATAGTGACCTTCCTAGTCTTTTATGATGTCAAAATTATAGTGAGATCGGAGGCTTCTCTCCAAGCTTTTTGAGCATAGGAATAAAATCTTAAATCAAGCTAAGTAATTCGTTTCTTCACATCTAGTAGACCAAAATTTGGTCTCAGTTGAGGTTACCACCACCACCCCCACCACCATTATCATATTTATTAATTTTCCCATTTTTAAATTAAAATAAAATATTAAAAACATTAACCTATCAAGATTTCAGAAATAAAAAAAAAAAGAAAATATAATTGAAAATTAAATATTAAAAGATCAAAATTTAAAATAACCACAATAATAATAATAAAAATGAATATTATATTTTTTCTTTAAAATTAAAAAATGTTGAAAAACGAGAAATTTCAAACAGTACTACAAGTCTTTATATGAAAAAATCAATCAATGCGTAGTTTGATTGAATTATTTGTGCACATCTTAAAAAACAATTAAATATGATCATAAATATGAATTATGTAAAAATATTATAATAATGATAACACACCACAGAGAAAAAAATATCTGTGTTTAAATGAATTTTGTTATTAATTAAATATTTATAGAAAATCAAATATTTATTAAAAATGAATTGGTATTTATAATTCAAAATGATTTTTAATTAATTTTATCAACTAGACTTAATGAAAGGTATTTAAATAACTTTTATTTTAAATTTAAACTTGTAATATTATAATATTCGTAATTCTGCTTCAGATTATCTTTAAAGAAATTAAAGAAATTAGATCAAAGTAAAATATCAATTTCAGTAATACTTAAATAAAAATTAAATAAATAACTAGTAATATTTATCCAAAGTATTATACAAGGTCTTTAAACTCATTTTGAAAATGAAAAATGAAAAGATACTTACCAAGAAAATAAAAAGGATGACTACATAGTGAATATTGTTTGAGCTTATCACATTTAGAGGCTTCTATTAAAATGAGCTCTTTGCTACTTCCCTAAAAGCATCCAAGGTTGGTGAGGATGCTCAGTTGTGTCTCTGCTGGCCAAGACTACTATCTAGAAAACTCATAATATTACATCTCATCCAACATTAATAGAATTTCCTCTTTAACCAAATTCATATCTAACTCCATTAATATCTAGCAAGAATCTTACTAAAAACTAGGTTGTAGTGCCCTAGCGTGTAGCCTATATAGAATACATAATCAGCAAACTCAACCAACACTTTAATGCCGGTGAAATACAACACTGTAGTGCTGATCAAATGGTAACGGTTTTCAACTATTTATCCCTCCACATATACGATCTCCTCGTGAATCTGCTGAAGAGTGTGCTGATGATACCAACGTGAAGATCTCTCTACACACTACTGGGTAGCCATCCTACTCTAAAAGGTATGATGGTCCTCTATGACAATGACCTCATTGAATGAGCATGCTAACCCTAACATAGGTTGACGTTGTCTAGCTTGAGTGATGAAGTAGTACGGCGTTGAGAAGAAATATGGATAGGCGGGGCACAAATGGGAGGAACAGAACTGGTCGGGATAGAATGTATGTAACTACTTTGTGAATCCAACGTATCTCTGGCCACAAGAAAAGCACACGAACGTGGGAACCACGAGATCGTGATAGAGGAAAGAAAAGAATTCTCTAGATACAACCATCAAATCCTGCAAGACAAAGAATGAGAAAAAGCGGAAGGAGCCAACGAACTCATCAGACAGCCAGTTACCTAGAATAGAAAACACTTGGAAATAAAATAAGTATAAAGGAAACCTAGCTTGCTATTTGATGTTGTACCAGTTAAGACACGAGTGATCCTTACGATGAAGAACAGAAAGTGTAGTGGTATCTCTCTTCATAGGCGCAAAAGAGTATTTCTCCACCTCCTAAAAGGACAAATATGAATAGGAAGGTTAGGCCACATGGGCAGTAATGTACAGGGGATGTGAACAATTTAAAATTTCTAACCAAGATCTAATAAATCTCCATAAAATGCTATGCGATGTATTAGACCAGTCTGAAGGTGAACTCTCTCTGCTATCGTAGAATATTTACGAAGTATTATACGCACGAAGTATTATACGCCATATCAGGGGAACAAAAGCAATTTAACATTTCTAAGTAGATCTAGTAGTTCACGACATCACGTTCGACTGCTTGCCACGTCATTCTTGGTTTTACATCTTCCTGCAAGACTTCTCATGTATACCAGGCAGGCCAGATGACTGGCTTTTGAGCGCAGGCCGTCCCTTTAATATCACAGCGAGGAATGAGCCAACCCAATAGCAGAATTACATTCCCACCTCCTATACACATCAGATTCGAATCTACAGTCAGAATAAATCAGAAGCCGTATTTTGAGCAGAAATTATTCGTTCTTATTTTTAGGCATCCTGGGTGTTGACGCGGGATGGAACTTTATGGTGTGTGATTTGCTATTCAAATATAGTTTAAAAATTTATAAAACTGTCAATATATTTCTTTCAAACTGAAAACTGACCATTTTGACCGATAAGTCTATTTGAATTCTAACTTGATGATGCTATAAAGTATAGAAACTGGCACAGAGAAAGTAGAAAAAAGAAGATGACAATTCTCCTGCATAAGATAACTCCATTACAGTTTTCAAGAATATTCTGGAATCCAACAGATATATTCTGGAATCCAACAGACATATTCTATGACATAATTTTTTTCATATACCCCTAAAGCTATCCCGAATTACAAAATGCAAAAGTGAAAGGAATCGCTGGAAATTGGAATTTCAGAAGCTAAATTTGTAATTGTGATTTATTGATACATGGAACTTTACGAAATGGCTATAATTTTTTAATAAAATTTATGTTTATACCTTTGAGATTTGCTATATTAGACTGTGTTTTAAGACATCTTTAAAGTCATTCCTCATTTATTTTGTGGGTAAATTGTTATTGCCGTAAACACTCATTCCGGAACAAATTTAGAAATATCATAGTAAATTAAAGATTATGCTAGACCATATATATATGAATATTTATTTTTTATAAAATATTAGAAAATTTTCGGTTTTTATAAATAAGTATAAAATTCAGTCTGTTTAAAATAATAGTTAAGTGGTGGCTAGTGGTAGTGGCCCGTATCAATTACCTAATTGCTGGTCAATTAAGGAAGCTCTTCAGCTATTTCTCTCCACACGTTCAATTTCTTCATGGATCTTCTAAAATTAAGGAAGCTCTTCAGCTATTCCTCTCTCCACATGTTCAATTTCCTCATCGATCTTCTAAAAATTGTGCTCGTTATGCCCCTGTCCATCTCTCAAACCATGACAATCACTCTACCCACTACTGGGTGTGAGAGCCACCCTACTCCCAAAGGTATCATGCTCCTCTGTGGAAATGAGCTCGCTGATGGGGCATGTTAACACGGAAAATGTCTTTTAGGTTACCTAGCTTGAGTCATGAAGTAGAGCAGCGTTGGGAAGAAATGCAGATAGGCTGGTCAAAAAACTGGTGGGTGTAACACCCCTCAATAAAAGTAAATATTTAATTTACTACAATAATTTACTAAACCGTCGGCTTTGTCCAAGCCCGGTGGCTACAATAATTTACTAAACAGTGGCCAGCGACCTGGTGGAAATTAATTTTAATGTTTAAAGTTTATTGTTAATTTATTTAAAAGTTGGTTATGGGGAGCAAGGGAATTGATGGGAAAAGTAACTGAGCCAAAGTTTCATTTAATAAACAGTTAGAGGACACTTACTCCATCCATAGAGATAAGTAATCTAAGTCTAAGTTGGGAAAAGGCCAAGAGGGTATGGGAGGAAAATAAGTAAGGCCCCTGAGAAGAGACTGGAAAATATTTGATTCTTTTAGAAGGACTTTGTTGAAGAAGGAAAGGATAATACAAGAAATAGGGTATTCTTGAGTTGGTTGGCCAATGAAATGCTTGAATAAGACTTGGAGTTTATATTATCCTAAGCTACACTCATTTGGTTCCAGGGGATTTAGAAAAGACCTAGTGAGGTCTCTGTCAACTACTTGTTCTGAAAATACACCTCACACAAGGGACAACATGTAAAGACTACCATTCTCGTTGGTCCTGAGGAGTGAACTTTATTCCCCGGGAATTTCTTTGTGGTCTAAGGTTGAACAAGATAAGTATCTTTATCTTACTAGTTTCCAAGATTAAGTGTTTTTCTTATAACGTGTTACAAAATATTTTTGTATGGATGACTATATAATATCGCTGATAAACGTTGCATTAGAATTTTTGTAGAAGAAATATAAATATTTCTGATCAATGTTGCATTGGAACTCCTGCAGACAAAGTATTGCATTAGCATTTACGTTAAGATAAATATAGAAAATTTCTCACAAATACTGTATTGGAAGTCCTAGTTGGAAGAAACATAGGAAATCTTGTTAAACCTTGTATGGGAAATTCTGCGAAAAGAGATAAAGGATACTTGATGAATATTGCATGTGGGTTCCGACAAATGGAATCTGGGAACTTGAGTATTGGGTAAGATTGTTAGTCGAGAAGTATTCCAAATAATAATATGGGCTTCAGACCAATAAGAAACACACTAACCTTAAGATTAATTAACTACAAACTGGGCTGTGTACATGGTATGAAGATATGGATAGGATGGATCTATGGCCTAGGAGTAACTGAAGGCATCCGTCAAAAAAAATAAATCACATAGGAACAGGATAACCGTGTCAACCGAGTGGTCTAAAACTAAAGAAATTATTATATAGACCGTAAGGCTTCGTGTTAGCTCCCTGTGGCCAGCCACTACAGCAGCCCAAGCGCAATCCTATTAGTCACCAAGGATCGTGTGTTTGAGTCAAAAGGTCCACACGAAACCCCTAGAAACCCAACTTTTGTATGCCGATAAGGAAACAACGAAAGCGAACTACAAAATTGTTGCATGCCAATAAGGAAACAAAGAAAACGAACTACAAAAACCCTCGTCCATGTAGAACCATAAAAAAAAAATCGGAGTGACACATTTCTTGACAATAGATGTAAGTGCAATCTAAATCACCAATTTCGTTCACCAAGACAAGAATGTAGGTGCTAAGCAACTATATTCAGAAAACAGTGAAATAAATTAACCTTCAACAAACTCAGAATAACATGCATTCAACACAAATCTTGAAGTACAGAATGTCTTTCTTCTGGATAAGAAAAATTAAAGGATTTCTTCTTGAAATAAATAAATCAAGTTGTTGCGATGTAGGTGCCGACCCCAAAAGGATAAATTAGAAATTACATTGTAAGCATAATACAAACCCTAAGGGTTTGAAGAAATATGAGGAAGCTTCCTTAAACGAGAATCCTAAGAAAATCTCCTTAAAGCCTATTCCGCTAGAAGTTGTGTTATTATAACAGAAAGTACAATCGAAGCATACCCTGACACCAAGCCATTGAACTTCTGCATAACCAGCAGGGAATTAAGTCAAGAAATTGTGTCCATACCTGGAAGGAAAAACAAGAGTCACCTTCAGTAAATCTTTTAAGCATTCTAGAGCGGTGAACCAGTAAAAATGACCAGTTAGTACATGCAGTGGTGAACAGTTCAACTATCAGGATTAAGAATTGAATTATAGAGCACAACTCCATTAATTACAGTGGTAAAAGAAACTGAAAAGCTAATTTGAACTGGTGCAAATCCCTTGGTTGTCTCCTAGTTTAAACCTAGTAAAAATGTAAGAAATTCTTGGAAGGTTCACTTGCTTCGGTCAAGTGTGTTACGGAACACAAAGATCTTCTCCTTCATGAGTTGGTTCCTGCGGCATAAGAAGCAAAAACAAATTCATCAACTCTCAGTGAAATCTATGGATCCATAACCTGGGAAAAAAACTTGCAATGAAGAAACACACTTACCACTGTTAAATTTATAATTTCAACCACACGGGAAACCAGCCAGTAATACCATAAACCGCCCTCAACCATTTCACACTGCTTTTAGCAAAAAGTGGTTTATGTCTGAGGGCCTCCGAATAGCCCGATCAGCTGCCACGTGTCCAGTGTACGGACTCAAAACCACCCACTCCCCGGACACTAAAGTTCGTTTGTTTTGTGTGAGGCTGGTGAGCGAATTGCGTCCGATCAGGTCAACGGACAAGCATCATCAACAACCTGCCACAACAACCTGCCAGAATGTTATTTTTACTTTTACGCCACGTTTTAATTAATGCATTTAATTAATTGGTCATAGTCTTAGGTAAAAATTTTAATTTTAATGTTACGGCATGTATGGGAATAAATTAAAATAGGCATGGGCGTAAGAAGGTAATGTAAGTTTTTTATTAAATGCATACGAATAGTATGATATATTTTTTTGATATATGAGCGTTGACTCATGGTGAGGGTGTGATTTTGCACACGGGAGAAGGAGGCTTGCAGAAGCGAAAAGAACAGGGGAAACACAGCAGTGTAAAAGACTCTCCACAGTGAATGCAATTGGATTTCTTCTTAGAGGTGGATATAGTTGTTTGTTGAAACAAATGGGATGGCAATGTTTTTTTTATTTTGAATATGAAAGGTGAAATCCCGAGCATTTCTAATGTAATGAAAAATTTCACACAGTGGTGAATGTGAATTTTATTTTACAGCAGTAAACTTATGTAAGAATTTTTATTCTTACATCAGTAAATGTAAAAGCTATTTTACAGCAGTAAATGTGAAAAGAAGATCTTACACAGTGGTGTAAAAATCATTTGTAATAGCAGGCAGAGTATTTTGTTTTTTGTGAAACTTTTTGGTGAATCCCTCACAGTAGAGGAAGAAATATGTATCAGTGAATTTGTTTTAATGAATAGAAATCTTTTATGGTGGTGCAATACTCTGTTCTTTGTTAATTTCTTTTAAAAGCTTCCTTGTGCAAAAAGATCCTGGAGTAAAGGAAACAGAGCATTGTCTCTGTGTGCATAAATTTTGTGTTTTTAAGATTTTACTAGAAAAATCACCAACAACCACTGTATAGGCCATAGGAATTAAGGAGTCGTCGGATATTGCAGAACATTGGATAGAAACCATTTCCTTGGAGAACTTTCTACAAAATTCAATCAGAAAGTTTGAAACCATCGTGGGATGAAGAGCGAAATTTACCGAATGAAAACCCTAGAGTGTGTGAAGGTGGTAGTTAGTTACCGCCCACCTCTCCTTTCGATCATTACTGTCGATTGTTGACAGAAGCAAGATGGTCGTCAGTCTAACCCAGTTCTCGAGATTTGTAATGGCAGATGTATTGCGTTTGGACATCTTCGAAAGGTAACTAACTTGATCATTAAACTCTTCCTCCATCTGACAGTTAAAAAATACATACGTGGAGGCCAATTTGAAGGTTTAGATTAAAAGAATGTGATGTATTAACTATGAAAACTCGTGGATATGAGGGGGAAATAAATGAAGGATGCTTATAAAAATAGGATAACCTTGATCTCTATGATTCGTTTGATACACTTTGCAATAAAAATTAAATCTGATGGTAGGAATAATTTGCAAGACAACTGTAATTCCCCACAGTAATATCTTTTTATGATCATTATTCATCTGTGTAATTATGATATTAGCTTTACAATGAGGTATGTGACAGGTGGTATGAGACTTGAAGGTTTCAGCACTGCGACCCCTTTAAAGACAAATAGTAACAAACCAAGTTGTATTTCATAATAAAGAAGGATTGGAAATATGACCACTTCACTTACACTAAGAAATTCTGCACCCTTACCTAGCTCTCTAATCTTGAGATATGAGTATGGTCAAGTGAGAAAATTCGTTCCAAATTTACTATATTATTTTGAAAAAAATTAGAACTAACAATGGAAAGTGAATTAAAAAAAATAACTATGGATAACTTCAATTATAAAATATTTAGGGGAATTATTACCTACAAATTGACTTATTGAGTGATTTATTTGATGACAAGTGCTATTAAGTAAATCATATTCCATTAGTGTTGGTTCATGACATGGAATGATGAGAAAGCCTATGCACTAACAGATAGAAGATAAAGTAAAGTAACATTCCTACATTGTGGAAATTTTTAAAAAAGGAGGTGGGTGTTATACAAAAATTCAGATAAACAGCAGCCAAGCTGCCAGAAATTACACAACCAAAAACCGAGAGTGAATACTCTTCCTCGGCTACCAAAATTAATGTCGGTTACAACAATTAAAATATTATGTCCCAAGTGGTGCTGCCCTTTCGTTCTTCAGGGGGTGAGGCGGTGCTCACCTCTGGAAGAATGAAAAGCTAAGGCAGTCGCAAGAAGAGTCAAGGTGGTGGCAGTCTTGAAATAATTATTTTTACATCCTCCCCCTTAATTATTTCACAAAAATGAAAAAAAAAACTTTGCTATTACATCAAAATGTCTTTACATGATGCATACCTCTTTGTTTTATGAGTTTCAAAGAGTTTTTTTTCCAATAGTTTTGTAAATATCTCTGCAAACTAGTCTTCTGATCTGCACTACTCCATACATGTTTCATTATTGCTTACTAATTCTCTAATGAAATGATACCTCGTATCAATATGTTTACTTTTCTTATAGAAAACATGATTTCTTGATAATGAAATAGGAGATTTGTTGGCACAGAAAATATGAGTGGGTTGGGTTCTCTCTGTTCATGCAACAACTCTTTCAAAATTCTTATCATCCAAATAGTTTGGCATGTTGGTGTCATGGATGCAACATACTCTACTTCAGCTAAAGATAGAGTCACAATGGATTGTTTCACTGATGCCCATGAAACTACCCCTTATCCAAAACTGAACACATACCCAGATGTGCTCCTCCTCCGATGCCCTTGAAACTGCACCTGAACCAAAACTGAACACATACCGAGATGTGCTCCTCCTGTCATCAATATTGCCTACAAAATCACTATATGTATATCTAGTTAGTTTAAAATTTAAATCAGGTGCATACAAGATACGATAATTTCTTGTTCGAGGAAAATATCTTGAAATCCTTTTTCCAGCTAGCCAATGCATACTCTTCGGAGACTAGGTGAATCTGGAAATTAAACTTACACCAAACATTATATCGGGTCTTATACATAAGACTTCCAACCAATTGTTTAAATAAGGTTGGATCAATATTTCAACCGTGATCATCGTTACGGAGTTTTGTACCAATTGCAATTGGGGTTACAATTAACTTACAATTTTGCATCCTCAACCTCTTCAATATGTCCTTTGCATACTTAGATTGACAAATGAAAATACCATCTTGAGATTGAGTTACTTCAATACCAAGAAAATATTTCGTTAGGCCTAAATCAGTCATATCAAATTCTCTTTTCATCTTCATCTTAAAATCATCTATTGAGAGATCTCTAGTGAAAATCAAATCATCAACATACAAGCACACATTCAAAATTTTACCATTCTCGTTTACTTTTGTATACAAAGTTGGCTCACTTGGATTCCTGATGATATTCATCAATTCTACTATACCATACTCAGGGTGCTTGTTTCAATCCATATAATGCTTTCTTTAATTTGTAAACTTTATTTTCTTGACCATCAATTTCATATCCACAAGGTTTTTTCACATAAACCTCTAGAAAACCATTCAAAAAAGCAGACTTAACATCCATGTGATATATTTTCCATTTATTGTATGCAGCTATAGCTAATACCATTCTCACTTTGTCAAGTCTAGCTACAGGTGCAAAAGTTTCATTATAATCAATACGAGGTTGTTGACAAAACCATTGAGCTACAAGTCTTGCGTTATGCTTTTCAATTTCACCTTTAGCATTCACTTTGGTTTTGTAAATCCATTTAACACCTATAGTAATTTTACCTTTAGGCAAATTTACAAGTTCCCAAGTATTATTTCTTTCTATGGCATCAATTTCTTCATCCATGGCTTTTATCCAGAATTTTTCTTTCACAACTTCATCTAAATTTATTGGATCATATGCAAGTAATGCAAAATTTGAAACTTGATCTATTTCATCATTTTGCTCATACAATTCCTTTAAACTTCTAGGCTTCTTACCTTTAATTCTATTCTTCATTGTATCTATTTTAGGATTAGAATCATTACTTACCTCTCATCTAGTTGTTTGTTGTCCACCATAACGTGATGGTTCGCCATGTTCATGATTTCTCAATGTTCTGAATTTTAATGGACTAACTCTTGGTGATTAGCTTACTCGTTTGCTTGGAGTAGGTGTATATGGAATTGGTTGTCCACCCTGTGCTTCTTGCTTATCTTCATTATCATATCGATGAGATAATACAGTTTTCTCTGCAATAGATTTATCTATCCTTCCATCCCAAACTTCTTCTTCCTTGAACTCAACATCTCTACTGATAATATATTTCTTGGTGATGGGATTATAAAGTCTATATGCTTTAGACTCATCACTATATCTAATAAATATACATTTCTCACTTTTTTCATCTAACTTCTTTATCAATTCTTTAGGAACATGTGCATAAGCAACGCAACCAAAATTTCTTAAATGAGATATATGACAACTCTTACCATACCATGCTTCTTTGGGAACTCGATCCTTCATGCTCTTAGTCATACTTCTATTAAGAATATATTGCTTCTCCCCAATATTCATTTGGTAGATGCTTCTCCTTCAATATACTTCAAGCCATATTCATAATAGTTCGATTCTTCCTTTCAGCGATTCCATTTTGATGTGGAGTATAACATGCAGTAAACTGCCTCTTGATTCCATGTGATTAACAAAACTCAATGGAATCTGTTAGCATATATTCACCACCTCTATGTGATCTCAAAATTTTAATATGATTTCCACTTTCCTTTTCAACCATAGCTTTAAATCTTTGAAATACAGAAAATGCTTCAGATTTTTGATTTCAAAAGATAAATCCATGTTTTTCGACTGTTGTCATCAATAAAAGTCAAAAGGTAAACATTACCAACCAAAGAAGGTGTTTGCATTGGTCCACATAAATCTGTGTGAACAATCTCCAATGGACCTCTCGCCTGATACGAAATTCCAGAAACAAATTTATGTCTATGATGTTTTTCAAGTATATAACTTTCACATGAGCTCATTGGTTTTTGAATACTGGGTAACCCTTTCACCATCTGTTTCTTCTATAACAAATCTAGACCACCAAAATATAAATGACCATATCTTAAATGCCATACCATGACTCGTGGAAATTCTTAGTTTTGTAAGTTTTCAACGATGGAGTCAATTCATTTCTCAATATAAGAGGAAACATCCTATTCTTTGTCTTTTCTACTCTTGCTATCAACAACTTACTTGGATATTTGTTAATGATAGTACACTCATTATTCTTGAAGAACACTTTATAATTTTTCTCTATCAATTGTCCAATGCTCAATAAATTACATTTCAAACTAGGCACATAGTAAACATCATCAATTATTCTTCTATCACTATCTCTAGTAAAAAAAACAATCATTCCTTTGCCTTTAACACATACCTTAATATCATTACCCAAATTGACTTCACACTGAATGTTGGTGTCTAGATTGGAAAACAATTCCTTGTTTCCAGCCATGTGATTGCTGTAGCCGCTATCTAAAAACCAAATACCATTCGAACATTCTTGAGTTTCCTTACAAGTCATAAACACCAGCTTCTGACTATCTTCAAATTCCTTTGAGATGTGTGCAGATTGCTTACCAACATCTTCGTGCCTCTTCAAACACTTAGTAGCAAAACGGCCATATCTTTTACAGTAGTAACATTGAATTTTAGAAATATCATACCTTTGACTTCCTCAGTGCAAGGTTCTATTGTAACTCCCCCTTAAATTAGGAGGATGTTACTGAGATTTCTCTTCATGATCATAATTATCTCGCGGACGTCTTTGATCTCTACTCCCTCATCCTCTATTACTCGATCTTCCTCTGCCTATTCCTCTATGAAATTGAAGTTGAGTTTTAAAGGCATTCTCCAACGAGCTATCATCATATCTTGACATCCTTGATTCATGTGAAATCAACGAACCTTTTCAATTTGCATTTGACTTGTGTCCTTGAACTCTTCTATGAATACAACAATCGCTTCAAATTTCTTTGGCAAACTTTGAAGGAATTTCTCAATCACCCGCTTGTTTAAGAGGTCTTCTCCATATTTTTGCAATTGATTAACAACGCTCATGACTTGAGTCATAAAAGCATCTGCAGTTTCACTATCTTTCATCTTCATATTCTTGAAATCTCTTATTAAATTCTGCAGTTTGACATTCTTTACTTTCCCTACACCCTCATAACATGATTCAAGGATGTCCCACGCCTCCTTAGAATATTCTACATTTGATACTTTTGAAAGTATCACATCATCTAAGCTTTGTTGAATAAGGCCAAGAGCTTTATTGTATTTCTTTCTGTTTTTTTTCAACAATGTTCATTCAACATTTGTAAGAGCCATTATTGTTGCCTCATTAGCAGGCTCATGATATCCATCAATAACAAATCCCCAAAAGTCATGAGAACCCAACAATGTTCTCATTCGAATAAACCAAGAATCATACTTTTTCTCAGTTAAAATAGGAATTGACTAGTAGTGTTGGTATTTGAAGCCATTTTATTTTGATTTACCAAGTAATTTAATTTCTCAAAAAAAAATCCTTTATGCTCAATCCAACAATCCTAGAAAAAGCATTAACTCATTAACTGTTGGAAATAATGCTTAATTAGTTATGTAAAATGCTGACAAAGTAGCCAGCAGATTTTGTGTTCACTGCAAAATTAAAGCAACAGATTGTTAGGGTGGTCAGAGCAGATTGTTAGGGTGGTCAGTGCTGCTGGAAAGCGCTAGAAATTAGTTGTAATTCCAGTAGATTTATTCCAGAGTTGATTTTAGTAATAGTTTTACTATTTAATAATGTAGTTAATAGTTGACCATGAATATATGAAGATTTGCAGCATTTTTAGCTCACACAGTGACTGTGTTTTTTAATTGTTTTATCTATATTTTTTATATGTATTGTTCTTCATAGTACTGTTGGCTTCTCAATTTGCTTGAAATAATTCATTTCATATTCAACAAGTGGTATATGAGCAGGTAAAATTCTTTTGGGTTAAAGTTGTATTGTTGGAATTTCGCCAAAGTTATTCATGTCGAATTCTAACCAGATGCTAGTTCCAGAATTTCATGGGAACGATTATGATTATTGGTGCATTAAGATGCTAACCTTTTTGATTGGAAAAGATTTGTGGGAGATTGTTGAATCAGGATATGAGGAGCCAGCTGATTGGAATGCTCTTACAGCCAATGAAAGAACAACAAGGAAGGAAGCAAGGAAGAAGAATGCTCAAGCTTTGTTTCACATTCAGATAGCTCTTGATAAGAGCTTATTTCCAAGAATATCAGGAGCAAAAACTGCCAAAGCTGCCCGGGAGACTCTACAAGAAGCTTACCAAGGTAGTGATCAAGTTAAGGTGGTCAAGCTTCAAACATTGAAGCGAGAGTTCGAGAATTTGAAGATGCAAGAAGCTGAAAGTATCAGTGACTATTGTGTGAGAGTCAAAGATGTGGTCAATAAAATGGCTACACTTGGAGAAGTTGTAAGTAATGAAGTTTTGATTAAAAAAGTATTGAGATCTTTAACACATAGATGGAATCATGTTGCAATAATCATGGAAGAAAGTAAGGATTTAACAAAACTACAGTTTTATGAATTGGTTGGATCTTTGATGTCTCATGAAGAAAGATTGAAGGAAACTTTTGAAGCTATAGAGAAAGCTTTTTCCTCTAAATTACAAATTACAAAGAATGATGATGCAAGTAGGAGCAGCACCAAAAGCCATCAAGGTCAAGGTAAATAGCAAAACCAAAATTATTCAAGAGGTAGAGGAAGAGGTGGCTCAAGTGGAAGAGGTAGTTTCAGAGGAAGAGGTAGAGGTAGATTTGATAAGAGAAATGTTCAATTTTACCATTGTAACAGGTATGGTCACTTTGAAAGAGAATGCAAATTGAAAGAAGGTAAAAATGCTAATTATGCTCAAGAAAGTGGTGAGTATCCTCCAGATCACTTATTTTTATCTTATGCCAAAGGTGAAAATACTAGTAAAGATGTTTGGTACCTCAATTCTGGATGCTCTAACCATATGACAGGGAATGAGAAGTTGTTTTCAGCAAAGGATGGAAGTTTCAAATCCAAGATCCAGCTTGGTGATGATAAATCATTGGAGGTTGCTGCCAAAGGAGCTATGGAGGTCCAAACAAAAGAAGGTATAAAGAGTATTCATGACATTTATTATACTCCACAATTGAAGCATAATTTGTTGAGTGCTGGGCGGTTGTGTGAGAAAAATTATAAAGTAGTCTTTGAAAATAAGACATGTACTATCTATGATAAGAATAAGGGAAATAGGGTGATCACTGTTGTGCCTATGACAAGAAATAGGATGTTTCCCTTGAGGTTTGATGAACATAATAGCAATCTTGCTAATATGGTTTATGAGGATTCAAGTTGGTTATGGCATCAGGTATGGGCATTTAAATTTTCAGAGTTTGAAGTTTCTAACCTCACATGCATTAGTTTCTGGTTTGCCTAAAGTAGAAGAGCATAAGGAGCTTTGTGAAGGATGTGCTAAAGGAAAGCATGCAAGGGAAAGGTTTCCAAAGGGTAGTGCATGGAGAGCTCATCACCCACTTCAGCTTGTTCACTAAGACATATGTGGTCCTATGCAGACTAAGAGTTTGGGTAAGTCATCATATTTCATCACTTTTATTGATGATTACTCACGAAATTGTTGGGCATATTTTTTGAAGGCCAAAAGTGAAGCCCTAGATACATTCAAGAAGTTCAAAGCCCTTGTAGAAAATGAGAGAGGGTGCAAAATAAAATGTTTGCGGACTAACCGTGGAGGAGAATTCTACTCAAAAGCTTTCCAGAGCTATTGTGATATGAATGGCATCAGGAGGAAGCATACTACAGCATACACACCCCAGCAGAATGGCATAGCTGAAAGAAAAGATCGTACTGTGGTTGAAATGGCAAGATGCATGCTACAAACTAAGGGATTGAGCAACTCTTATTGGGGAGATGCAGTTGCTACAGCAGTATACATCCTCAACCGTAGCGCCACTAGTGCACTGGAAAATATGACTCCTTATGAAGCTTGGTATGGAAAAAATCCTAATGTTAATCATTTCAAAGTTTCTGGTTGTTTGGCTTATGTGCATGTACCTGATCAAAATAGAAAAAAGTTAGATGCAAAGAGTGATTTATGCATTTTTATTGGGTATAGTGGGACAAGCAAGGCTTATAAATTGTATAATCCTCTAACTAACAAGCTTATTGTCTCAAGAGATGTAATTTTTGATGAAGGGGGAGTTTATGGTCATCAAAAAGGCCATGTTGAGAAGACAAAATCTATTTTTAATGATGATATAATTGTTGATAATGATCATGAGCAACCAACTAATGTTTCTGTAACTAGTGGCTTAACTCCACCAAGTAGCCCTTCATCAATTTCTTCAACATCAAGTT
>APFE031267822.1:142417-205233 GCA_000404065.3 Pinus taeda
GAGTGATATTTATGAGAGGAGTGCAAATCAAGCACATGAAGAAAGCCCAATAGGTGAGATAGTCAATTTTGCTTTATTAGCCAAGGCTGAATTTGAACCATCATGTTTTGAAGATGTATGTACTAATGATGTTTGGATGCAAGCCATGCAAGAAGAGATAGATTCCATTCAAAGGAATGACACTTGGAAGTTGACAGAGCTTCCACATGTCAAGAAAAAGATTGGCACCAAATGGGTATATAAGACTAAATTTAACAGTGATGGGAGTGTTGAAAGACACAAAGCAAGATTAGTTGCTAAAGGATTCACACAGAAGTATGGAATTGATTATGAAGAGACATTTGCGCCAATAGCAAGACAGGAGACCATTAGAATGTTGATTTCATTAGCAGCTCATAAAAAGTGGAGCATACATCATATGGATGTGAAAAGTGCCTTCTTGAATGGGTACTTAGAAGAGGAAGTATATGTGGAGCAGCCACAAGGTTTTAAAGTGGAAGGAAAAGAGAATAACATCTACAAGTTGAAGAAGGCTTTGTATGGCCTCAAGAAAGCACCAAGAGCGTGCTATGCAAGGATTGATGGATACTTTCAGGAAAATGGCTTCCAGAGGAGTAAGAATGATCCTACCCTTCACTACAAACAAGAAGGTATTGATATTTTAATCATAAGTTTGTATGTTGATAATCTAATGTATATGGGTAGTAGTTCTAAGATGAATGATAAATTCAAAGCTGCTATGATGAATGGATTTGAGATGAAAGATCTAGGCATCATGAAATATTTTCTAGGAATGGAGGTTTATCAAAGTAAGGATGAGACTTTCATTTGTCAGACAAAGTATGCAAAGGATATGCTAAATAAATTTGATATGCTTGATTGTCATCCATCCCCTACTCCGAGTGCTCATGGAGAGGTGTTATGTAGAGATGATGGTGATGATTTAGTTGATGAGAAAACTTACAGAAGTATTGTGGGGAGCTTGATATTTCTAACCCACACAAGGCCTCATATTACATATTCAGTTTCACTTGTTTCAAGATATATGACAAATCCATCTGAAATACATATGAAGGCAGCCAAGAGGATTTTAAGGTATGTGAAAGGCACTCTAAATTTTGGTATTCATTACTACTCTTCTGAAAAGTTCAATCTTGTTGGATTTAGTGATTGAGATTGGGGAGGTAGTCTTGATGACCGTAAGTCCACATCTGGAAATTGTTTCTCTTTTGGTTCTGGTTTGATTACATGAAGCTCAAAAAAATCAAAGAATTGTTGACCTCTCATCCACAGAAGCGGAGTATGTTGCAGTTACCTCAACAGGTACACAAGCTCTTTGGCTCAGAAAAATTTTGGAAGAGATTGGAGAAAAACAAGTTGAGCCTACAATGATTTATTGTGATAATGTAAGTGCCATCAAGTTAGCAAAGAATCCAGTTCATCACAGCAGGACAAAACATTTTGACCTGAAATATCACTTCATTAGAGATTTGGTGTAGAAGAAGGATATTGAATTAAAACATATAAATACTCGGCATCAACTAGCAGATATCTTCACCAAAGTAGTGGCAAAAGATGAGTTTTTGGCAATAAGAGATAGGATAGTAAATCCTCATTAATCATTAAGGGGGAGTGTTGGAAATAATGCTTAAGTAGTTATGTAAAATGCTGACAAAGTAGCAAGCAGATTTTGTGTTCACTGCAAAATTAAAGCATCAGATTGTTAGTGTGGTCAGAGCAGATTGTTAGGGTGGTAAGTGCTGCTGGAAAGTGCTAGAAATTAGTTGTAATTCGAGTAGATTTATTCCAGAGTTGATTTTAGTAATAGTTTTACTATTTAATAATGTAGTTAATAGTTGAATGAATATATAAGATTTGCAGCATTTTTTAGCTCACACTTGTTTTTTAATTGTTTATCTATATTTTTTTATATATATTGTTCTTCATAATAGTGTTGAATTCTCAATTTATTTGAAATAATTCATTTCATATTTAACATTAACCGCTTAATGTTAATAAGGTAAGTAGAGCCACACATAGTGAGACATAAATTAATGAGATGGAAAAATAAATATATCCAATCCCAAGGGAAGTAGAGTTTTAATATAAATTTCTTCGTTCAACTATGTAGATATGTTTTCAAAATGCCTTCAAACATGGAATTTGAAAAATAATTCACTCCCAATAAAAACTGGCATTATCATGACAAAATACCTTCCAACATTGGTAGTTGCTACTTATGGTAGATTTATCTCTTTTTCCTTCAAACTTCAAGCTGCCCCATCCAGACATAGCACACTGCCCTCACAAATCTTCAGCAGAATATTGCAGCTCTATTCGACCACGCTCAGCTAAAGACACTGCCCACTTCACTCTCAGATTCTAGCGCTGCACGGCAATTACGTATTCAATGCAGCATTAAACAACTCCAGCCATTTCAGTCATAAACACTCTGCACGTAGAAGCGCTTTGCACTGCATAACAGTTATGTTTAATCTCACAATAGTTGTGCTCAACCTCACGAAAACAAATTTTAGGTACACAGCAATGGTTTCTGAAACAAAGTCCAAAGTGGCTCTGATACCACCAGATGAAAGAAACAGAAATACAAAAACTCAGATAACAGCACCTACAGTTGGAGAAATCACACAACCAACCGAGAGTCAATACTCTTCCTCGGCTAAGCATATGTATTTACACCAAAATTAATATACGTTACAACAATTAAAATATTATGTCCCAAGCGGTGCTGCACTTTCGTTTTGCAAGCGGTGAGGCGGTGTTGACCTCCGGAAGAATGAAGAGCCAAGGCGGTGGCGGTCGTGAAATAATTATTTTTGCACCTATGAGATCATTTTGAGGATCATGGGACTACCTATAAGCCGATTACTTGTTAATGGTCAAGAGATTGTTTTGTCAATTTTCATTTGTATACATAGGTTATAAACCTTTTGGAAAAGACGAGCGATGAAAATCAGTGATAATAACTTAAAATTTTAGATCCTATTGGAAAAGATGGAAAATATAGTAACACTCAACCTGTTAAATTCTTTGTATGTTTTCAAAAAAAGGAATGAAAAAATCAAAGAACCTTGTAATATATACAATAAATGGTACAATATACTAATGTACCCAAGGAAGTCATTCGAGCACATTTAAGGATAATTGTTGTCCAATCTGAATGGAAATATGGGATGCCTATGATTACCAAATATATGAACAATATGAGTCAGTGATGAATGATTAGTGGACTGGTGGGAATGCTTTCAATTAATAGTAGATATCGATAGGGGTGACATTAGAAGATAAAAATTGTACGTTTTAATAGTACACCTTAGATAATAAATCCAATGCATTCATAATGGCTGATACAGAATACATGAGTGGTGGAAATAAATCGCAAAGTGAAAAAGGAATCAATGAACTCTTGCACTAAAAAGCCTCTAAAAAAACCACAGAAAGAATGGTTAGCATAAACACAGTATGGAGAATTATAAAAATCAACTGGTTGAGAGTTGTAATAAAACTATTGGATAAGATACCTGATCAAAGACCAGTGAAATGAGGATAGGTTGTGAAAAATACAACTAAATAAAAACAATTGTCATAGGAATAATAAGTAAATTGAAACTTTTAAGTGGAAAGGGCTTGGCAATTGTATATAGGATACTCCCCGACATGAAATAGATGCAGAGGCACATCAGAACGTCGTTACTGACATCCCAAAAAGATATCTGCGATACATTTTGCGATACATCAAAATTTAGCAAGTGTAAGGCGAGCAAGAACAAAGTAAAAGATACGAAAATTTACCAAGGCATGCCATGCCCCTAAACCGGGGAAAAGAATCCACATAGTTTTTTAAAAGTTTTGTACTTTGTGTATGCAGAAGGCTCAAGAATTCTATGAATTACAGACTCACAATACTAAAATCTAAAATAATTTTCTAAATGGTTTATTTTATAAGTGTCTTGTCATTGGTAAATCTAAGTATGAATGGAGGCAAGATGAAAATAGAAATTTAATTAGTGGAAATATTATTGTAATTCTGAAATCTAGTGATTTGAGGTAACATGATACAATAAGATGGCGAGTAAATGCACAGTAAATTTCGTGGGAAATTTAGTAGAACTGTAGGAAAATTAAATGTATATATCTCAAATAATATTGTCATAAATTATGATGGGTACTTGTAACTTGGATTGGTGCTTGTCTTTTAAAATTTGGGCCAATATCATAAGTTAAAAAGGTCAACATAAGAATATATGTGTATGTTTATGTGTGAGATACACACGAAAATGAATGGTTATATTAAATATATATGAGGTTCTATTAATTTAAAATTCCTTGACAAGTAGGTGACGAGTTATGGTAAATGATGACTAAAAATAAATAGATAGTCAAGTAAGGTAACTAAAGATTATGACATCTAATTATAGCAAAATTTAAAGTTCAGGAGAGGAGAATTTTGATAGCACTTTAACAGAGGTGTTACTTATTGACATGGAAGGGGTAACATTTTACCAGTTAATGTTACCTCAAAATATCTCAAATATAACTCCAATAGACATAAACGAGATTCGGTAAGATAATTGATTAGGATAAATTGTTTCTTACAAATCACCATATAAAATATAAATATAAATAATAATAATAATAAGCCAAAGCGTTAAGAATCTTAACCTGCGCGGAAGGTGGAAAAGGGAAAAAGGATATCCTCAGGCACCTTAATCAATAATTACAAAGTAGAAAGGATGCAAACCCAAGAACAGGGTTGAGAAAAACTCAAAAGACAAGTTAGAGAAGTAATGTTGAGAGATTTTGTGCCATGAATTTCTTGTTGACCTTACGTATGCCCTATTATTTCAAACCATGTTCCTAAGACATCATAGTGAATCCTGTGGGGTTGAGGAATAATAAAAGAAAAAAAAAGGGAATAATAATAATAATAATGTGAAAATAATAATAATAATAATAATTTTACCTAAAAATGATTAAGTATAAGTAATGTGGACTAAACCAAATCCATATGAAAAAAGAACAAAGATGATACTCACCGTGAAAATAATAAATTGAAGCGATTATTCAACAACCTTGAAAATCCTTGTTGTGGAATAACTAATACTCTCCAATATGAGGGTGTATAAAGAATTTAAGTCTACCACTTATCAACATCAATATATGCACAAATAAATTGAAACCATACCTACATAACTATTAATTAAACTAACTTTGTACCGCAGATTTCATATAAAATTTGGACCAAAAACACATTATTGAAGAAGCTCACAACATATGTAGCGAGATAACACATCATTAGACATAAAACTTCTGCCACAACTTCTATTCATTTTGCATGTTGATATTTTATTTAAAATAACATAAGTACAAGCAGAGAAAGATGCGCAGGCCAACAATATATCACGGAAATAACCATGACACCGAACCCTGGTTGGTCGTGCATGAATAATTTAAAACAACAACGTATCTAATCTGGTAAATGGAAGTATGTGTAAATAAATAAATGGTAATTACACAATTATGACTAGGATGAAATGAATAATTATTCCAAGACTGAGTTAAGATTGTTATTTCTTTTAACAAACTGCGAGACCTTATAGGCCAAATATACTGAAGTAGCCTGTTTATTATATGAAGTGAATAGCGTGTTAAGAACTGTTATAAGAAAAAATCTACAATGCATGGATAAAAAGAACGAAAATTGAATGACTATACAGCATGACAAAGCATAACTAATGGAGCAAAATTAAAAGCAATGTTGCAAAATGGACTCTTAGCGTGCCATTGAACGATAATAGTAAAACAATCCAAGATGAACATAATTAAGCTACTTGGACAAGTAGACAACAATATAATAAGGAAAGAAAAGGGAGTTTATCTTAAACTTTACTCATGCATGGCCAGTACATGGTAAAATTTAAATTAAGATGAATGAATGGTCGTGCTATTTAGTATCATCTCTCACAGAAGAGAAGAACAATAATTGGATTCTGAATATATTATCATGGTTAAGTAAATATTGAAAACATAATTATACCTCAGTGGTCTGAAACATAAATTAGAACCACGTGGAGGGATATTTATCAAATGACGTAGCATTTAGGAAGTAAATTAATATGGAATGATGAGTGTATAATGATGCGGCTAAATCTTATCGAGTGCAGGATACTAACCCTTGTTGGGTTGGGAGGCATTCAAATGACCTTTGATGGATACATACATAATCACTGATGGTGCACGTAATAGAATTAGAAATAATTATTTATGCATGCATGTTTTCTTACATGATGGGAACTAATGATAGCCTTGATAAGTGTGAATGCAGAATAGATAGGATAAAGTAACCCTGGTTGAACCTCAGCGCATTTTAAATCAGAGAAATTACGCAGAAAAAACAAGTTATTGCTCAGGTTAAGTGTGGAAGAAGCATTTTAACCATAAGAGGTTACTTGGGAAGACCAGAATAAATATTTTATGCACAAGGAACAGTTCAACCTGTTTTGAAGGGTAGGTAACACCGAGGACTGTGTTTCACGCAGGGAATGTAAACCCCTTCAATAAAATTAAATATTTAATGTACTATAATAATTTTGTAAAAAGTGGATTGTGTGGAAGCTTGGTGGAAATTTTAATGTTTAAAGTTTATTGTTAATTTATTTAAAAGTTGGTTATGGCCACAGAGGGAATTTACAAGGAAAAGTTACTGAGTTAAAGTTTCATTTCTCAGAGAGTTAGAGGACAGTTACTCACACCCTTGAAGATAAATAATCTCAGTTGTGGAAACAAAGACTAAGATAGTATGGGAGGAAAATCCCTCAGGCATCTGAGAGAGGATACTAGAAAACCTTTGATTCCTAAACAAAAAGTTGTTGAGGAAGGATAGGACATTGCCAAAAAAATGGTATTATTGAGTTGGTTGACCAGTGGAATCCCTGAATTAGACCTGGATTCTGTGTTGTTCTTAGTTGCACTCATTTGGTTCCATAGGAATTAGAAAAGACCTCGTGAGTTCTATGTTAACTATTCTTCTCGAAATGCAACTTGTAAGGACCTGGGGTCCAAGAACTCACTCGCGGTGCGAAGTGCGATGGACAGCACACGAGAGACTTGGGAAAAATATGCAAAGCCAAGTTCAGACTTGATGTGCGTGGAGTTATGGACACATAAAGGGAGGAGAGCGAGATGTTTATACGCGTGGGAGCATGAACGATCACCCATAGGGCCGACTTACAAGAATAGCAAGGCTCACTCATGTTTAGAAGAGTTTTCGATGAAGTTTGAGGGCATGGGCAGGTCGGTTGGACAGCCATGACCTTTCCTTACTGCTCATATATATTGTGTATGCATGGAGCTCATTTGGAGGACAATCAATCATCGCTCATCCAATGAAGAAGAAGTGCGTGGAACGAGTATAGCCGCAGCAATAGAAGGAAGTCACATATGGTGATGCGCCCAACCTTGGGCGAGGCTACATGGAGGAGAAACGCGCTCTCTTGGTTTGGGTGATGGCGCGGGCAGAGGAGCGCCTGCGAGTCGAAGTGTAGGGCATACACGGGTATGTGGCGCCCGGGTTGTGTGAAGGAGCTCCAGACAGTGAAACGAAGGGTGGGCATCCAGTTTGTGCGATGACTTGGCACGGGTTCTTGGGTGACTCGGGTGAATGCATGCCCGTCGTGCAAGTGTGCACAGTGTGACTTTTGGTGAAGTGTTGAGATTGTGAACAGAGGTGTGACTTGTGCAGAGGCACCCGTGTGTAGCGACTTGGACCCGCACCCAAGTTGGGCGAACAACATGATCGTGCGAGAAGGTGAACAAAGGGTTGGTGAGTCATGCGGCGACCGTGCCAAGGTGCCGAAGAGCTAGGCAACCGAGTTTTGCCAAATATTGTAAAATTGGCTAATTATGAAACTTGGGGGCTCCAAGTATACTTATAAAGCTTGTAACTTGTAAAATATTGTATAATATATTATCGGGCAGACTCATTGTTCAAGGAGTTGCTCCCCCTTTATACTATGCAATTATGTTCTTCATGTATAATCATTGATGTTAATGAATGTGTATAGGTGTTCATTGGTATAACGAAACATTAATAATACTTGGTTGAGAAACACAAACTGAGGAGGATAAATGGTTAGGCGTAGTCCATGAACATAAGTATTGGTGAAAATAAAGTGTTCGGTGGTGTCGCACCTCACCTAGCATGGTTGGAAGACTACCGTAGGCCTGGGGGCGTGACATTTGGTATTAGAGCTGGTCTGAAGACTTGGAGGAGTCTTGCAAGAAGCTGGGTGAAGAAAGTGTGCAAACACTTGGAAGTTGGTGGCAGGTACTTGCAGGTGAAGGAAGTTGATTTCACATACAAGTGGAACAAACGTTGGTTCATGTCTTGCAGGGAAATTGGAGAAGGATGAAAGGCAATGGTGGTGGATGAACCTACAACAGGTGAATCTAGGCATAATGCAAGTGAAATCTTCCGATACAAAGTGTTGGAATAGATGGGTTGATGGAGTTCTAAATAGGTTTCAATGAAGGTTGAGAACATGAAGATTCGGGAGAGTTGTTCGGAACTAAGGAGGGAACTTGAAGAACTCAAAAGCAAATGTTGAGGTACGATAGATGGTGAACTCAAGGAACTTGATGAGGAGATCCGATGAAGTGGCCTTGGTCTTCAAGAGCTTTTGGATGAAAGAGCCCGATTAAGGAAAAAAAGTGCCATGATGGAAGCCAAAATCAAGCAAATTGAGGAAGAGATAAAGAAGAAGCTTCTTGGTAAGAAGATTGTTGTAATTGAGCAGGAGGAGCTCGACTACATTGACAAGTTGGGAACTCACTACCATGACAATCCAGAGGATGTCCGGAAGCTTAATTCTATGAAGGTAGTCAATGGACACTTGGTTGGTGCACTTGAGCAGAATGTGATGGAGGAAAATCTTGAAGGGAACCAGACTAGACCAGGATAGAGTTGATTAAAAGAGCGAACCAAGGAAGTGAAGTACCTTAGGGTCAATGTCAAGTTGGAGCACAAGCCAATTGACACTGGTGAGACCGAATTCTTGAAGAAGGTAGCTGATGTGAGACCCAAGATAAAGCGGATAGAAGGAAGTGATTCCTTGAAGCTGAGTTTTGTGCAGGTGACCGTGAAGGGCAAGAGATTCGTAGCTTTGGTGGATACGGGGGCTACTCATAGCTTCTTAAGCAGGAAAGCAGCAAGGTCTTTTGTGAAGAAAGCAAAGATGGAGAGGGAATGGAGTGCTTTCAAAGTAGTCAACTCTACCATGAAGGATGTTATTGGTGTGATGGAAAACACTCAGGTAAGAGTGGTATTGTGGTTTGGAAAGTTGGAGTTGAGGATCGTGGACATGGATGATCATTCTATGGTGCTAGGGCAAGATTTCATAAGGCTTGCACAAGCCATACCAATGGTGGAATAGGAAATTTTGTTGATCACGTCTGAAGGAAGAACCATGTTGGTTCCAATGAATAGGAGTTGCTTGGGGTATAGATTGAGGATGAATTCTATGACTTTGTATCCCAAAGATCCAAATGTGAAGCATGAGGATGTGGAGCAAAGAGGAATTGGGAGTATGACTCAAACAATGAAGGAAGGGAAGCTGATTGACTTTGTTGCAAGAGCGAGGAAGAATGAAGTGGGAGATCAATCTCATGAACCTTAAAGCATTTGACAGAGACATCTTCTACTGATGATCTTCACAATGGAGTTGCAAAAGAAGGGAGTCTGAGTACTACTTCAGAGGCAGTGGTTGGAGAAGATTATGGAGGTAGAAATCCAGCTGGTATAATGGATTTTTGCAGGTATGCTATGGGCATATATGAGTTTCAGTTGACGAAGGACAAGCTTGGAGAGCTTGGGTGTACATGTGAGGAGATTGAGGCTGTGCACAGATACTTGAGGACACAACATCAATCTGATACATGGGTGGATGAGATTCGGGAGGAAACTTCCTGGCCCTCCTTTCTCCATAGACAACCTTGGAGATGGGTTGGTGTAGGGATCTTGGTTGGAAGGGGCTACACCAACTTTGCAAGCGGCCCTAGGAGGAGGCTTCTTTATAACATATTGCAGACTTGGATGCAGATGGGCAGATGTTGGGATGGAGTCTACATGGGTTGGACATCATGGACAACTAGAGTCATGGACATCAGGTTGGAGATATGGAGCATGACAGTTATGCAGGGACATTATGCAGGAGCATGTGTAGAAGTGTCATTCATGGACATTCTGTGGGGAATGCCAAAGCAAAAGATGTTGTACAGATGCTGTTGTGACATGGAGATGTATGAGTGAGTGGAGAGGTTGCACACTCTTGTGCAACAAGGCCAGGTTCGAGCATGTTGCAGATGGGATGGAGGTTCCATGGACCTGAGCATGGGAATTAGACAGATTCTTGATGAGTTCGAGATGTAACAGAAGTCACGGAAAGACTGAGGTGGCATAAGGATGTGCATTCTTGTGGTTTGGGTGTATGGTTGGATTAGCTACCCAACTAGTTCGAGTCATGAGGGGTAGCAGTGTGCAGAGAGATGTGACTATGAGGACGAGGCAATGTTGGCACATGATGAAAGTGTGTTGGCATTAGTCGAGATGGGTCAATGCATGGCAGAGATGTGTCAATATTGATTCTACACTTGACAGACAGACTACTGGAAGAGGACAGGTAATGATGGAGATGGAGTTCTACATATGTTGTAGGGATGTTTGCAGTATGTGGAGGAGTTGATATCATGGATAAGACTATTCGGATATGGAAATCTTGATCTTGGTGGATGGCTACCAGTATGGTATGTTGTTGAGGATGACAACGACTTCAGGTGGAGGAGGATGTAAGGACCTGTAGTCCAAGAACTCACCGCGGATGCAAAGTGTGATGGAGAGTGCACAAGCGACTTGGGAAAATATACGAAGGCAAGTTTTTACTTGATTTGCGTGGAGTTATGGATGCATAAAAGGAAGAGAGTGAGCTGTTTATATGCGTGGGAGCATAAACGATCACCCATGGGGCCGACCTACAAGAGTAGCAAGGCTGACTCATGTTTAGAAGAGTTTTCGATGAAGTTTGAGGGCGTGGATAGGTTAGCTGGACAGCCACGACCTTGCCTTACCGCTCATATATATTGTGTACGCATGGAGCTCATTTGTAGGACAATCACTCATCGCTCATCCAACGAAGAAGAAGTGCGTGGAACGAGTATAGCAGCAGCAATAGAAGGAAGTCACATACGGTGATGCGCCCAACCTTGGGCAAGGCTACACGGATGAGAAACGCGTTGTCTTGGTTTGGGTGAGGGTGATGGCGGAGGAGTGCCCATCGGTTGAAGTGTAGGGCGTACATGTGTGTGTGGCGCCTAGGTTGTGCGAAGGAGCGCCCGATGGTGAAATGAACGGTGGGCACCCGGTTTGTGCAATGACTTGGCATGGGTTCTTGGGTGACTCAGGTGAGTGCCCGCCCATCGTGCAAGTGTGCATGGTGTGACTTTTGGTGAAGTGTTGAGATTGTGAACGGAGGTGTGACTCGTGCGGAGATACTCATGTGTGGCGACTTGGATGGGCACCCAAGTTGGGCAAACAAAACGATCATGTGACAAGGTGAACGAAGGGTTGGTAAGTCGTGCGGGGACCATGCCGAGGTGCCGACGAGCTAGGCAACCGAGTTTTGCCGAAGATTGTAAAATTGGCTAAGTATGAAACTTGGGGGTTCCAAGTATACTTGTAAAGCTTGTAATTTGTAAAATACTGTATAATATATTATCGGGCAGACTCATTGTTAGGGAGTTGCCCCTCCCTTTATACTGTGCAATTGTGTTCTTCATGTATAATTGCTGATATTAATGAATGTGTATGGGTGTTCATTGGTATAAAGGAAAATTAATAATAATTGGTTGAGAACAAACTAAGTAGGATAAATGGTTAGGCATAGTCCACGAACATAAGTATTGATAAAAAGAAAGTGTTTGGTGGTGCCGCACTTTACGTAGCATGGTTGGAAGACTACCGTAGGCTTGGGGGCGTGACACAACTAGTGCAGGAGGAAAACAGGTAAAGACTACCATTCTCGTTTGTCGGAAGGAGCAACTTTATTCCTTGAGAATTTCATGGTAGTCTAAGCTTGAACATGATAAGTATTTTAATTTGACTCGTTTCTAGAACAAGGTATTTTTCTTTCATTTTATTACAAATTACTTTTTTATTAATCACTATCTAATATTTCTAATAGATGTTGCATTACAATTTTTGTAGAAGAAATATAAATATTTCTCATAAATGTTACATTGGAACTCTCCCAGAGGAAGTATGGGAATTTTTGAAAAATATTGCATTAGTAATTCTATTCAGATAAATATTGAAATATTATGACAAATTTTGTATTTGAAGTCCTATTGGATGAAACATGGGAAATTTTGTTAAACACTGTATGGGAAAATCTACTAAAGAGATGAGGGAGACTTGGTGAATGTTCTATGTGGATTCTGACAAATGGAATGTGAGAACTTGAGGATTGGGTAATATTGTTAGTTGATAAGTATTCCAAATAATAATATGGCATTCATACGAGTAACCAACACATTAACCTTGAGATTAATTAACTACACAATCGTCTGTGTGCAAGGTAGGAAGATATGGATAGGCTAGGTCTATGACCTAGGAGCAAATGAAGGCATCTGTCAGGCAAAATAAAATAGATAGGAAGAGGATAACTGTATTAGTTGAGTGGTTTAAAGCTAAAGAAATTATTATACAGATCGTGGGGCTTAGGGTTAGCTCCATGTGGCTAGCCACTACAGCAGCCGAGGATATGTCCATTTAGTCACCCGGGATCATGTGTTTGAGTTGAAAGGTACACACGAAACCCCTAGCGGCCCAAATCTTGCATGGCAATAAGGAAACAAGGAAAACGAAGTACAAAAACCCTTATCTGATTAGAACCTTCAAAACAAATTGAAGAGTTAATGTAAGTGATTAAATTGATGCCACCTGTCGCACACTACTTGACAATAGGTGTCAAGTGCAATCTAAATCATCAATTTCATTCACCAATACAGGAATGTAGGTGCAGAGCAACTATATTCGGAGAACAGTGAAATAAATTAACCTTCAACAAACTCAAATTAACATGCAGTCAAGACAAATATTTAAATACAAGACGCCTTCTTCTGAGTAAGAAAAATTAAAGGAATTCCTCTTGAAATACATAAATTTACCATTTCGACTATGGGGCCCAACCCAAAAGGATAAATCATAAATTACACTCTAATCATAATACAAACCCTAAGGGTTTGAAGAAATATGAGGAAAGTTCCTCAAACCAAAATCCTAACAAAATCTCCTTAAGGATTATTCTATTATCACCTATATTATTATATCAGAATGTACAATCGAAGTAGACCGTAACACCAGGCCATCGAACTACTACATATAACCAATAGGGAATTAAGTCAAGAAATTGTGTCAACACCTAGAAGGAAAAATAGGTGAGATTCACCTTCAATAAATCTTTTAAGAATTTGAGAGAGATGGACCAAAAAAAATGACTAGTTAGTACATTTAGTGGTAAACATTTCAACTATCAGGATTAAGAAGGGAATTATAGAGCGAAACACCATTAATTACAGAGGTAAGGAAATTGAAAAGCTAACCTGAACTAGTGCAAATCTCTTGGTTGTCACGTAGTTTTAACCTAATAAAAAGGTAACAAATTCTTGGAAGGTTCACCTCCTTGGGCTAGGTGTAGTACAGAATGCAGAGAAAAAAAATAACATCAACTCTTGTCGAAATATATGGATCCGTAACCTGGAGAATAAAATTGCAAGGAGGAAACATACTTACCATTGTATGGGTCATAGGGATTAAGGACTCGTCGATTACTGCATAACATTGGACATAAATCATTTCCTCGTAGAACCTTCTGTCAAATTCAATCGAGAAGTTTAAAATACTCATGGGATGCAGAGAAAAATTTCCTCTGGACTAAATGCCAAATGAAAACCCTTGAGTGTGTGGAGGTGGTCACTAGTTACTGAAAATCCTGCCTTTCAATCATTACCATCAATTGTTGACGCAAGCAAGATGGTTGTCGATATAACCTAGTTCTCTAGATTTGTAACGCCATATGTATTATGGTCAGCCGTCTCCAAAGGGTGCCTAACATGACCATTAAACCCTTCCTCCATTCAAAAGTTAAACAATACATATGTGGAAGTGAATTTGAAGTTTTAGAATGAAGATTTGTGATGTATTAACTATGTTAGTTCATGGATACGAGGGCGAAATAAATGAAGCACGTTTATAAAAATAGGATAACCTTGATTCCTGTGATTCGTTTGATACACTTTGTAATAAAAATTAAATCTGATGGTAGGAACAATTTGCAAGACAAAATCTGTAATTCCGCAGAGTAATAAGAAATTTTATGATCATTATTCATTTCTGTAACTATGATATTATTTTTACATTATGGTATGTGATAGCCTAATTCCGCAGAGTAATAAAAAAATTTATGATCATTATTCATTTGTGTAACTATGATATTATTTTTACATTATGGTATGTGATAGGGGGGCTAGAATATGAATATATGAAACTACATCGGGAATATAGCATATCCCAGGCCATAAGAAAAGAACAGGGGGGTGGGCACGATGAGATCATGGCAAAGGAAAGAGAAGAATTATCCAGATCCAACCATAAAAGCTTACATGACAGCGCTTACATGACAGAGAATAGGAAAAGAGGAAGGAGCCAACATACTCATTAGAGCACCAGTTACATAGCATATAAAAATACTTAGAACAAAAAGAAGTACTACAAAGATAACCTAGCTAGGTTACTATTTTATGTGGTACGAGTTGTACATAATGGATCCTTGGCATGTAGAACCAAAAAGTTGGTGTTATTGGGGACAATGCTAAATTATGTTATGTAATTGCTGAAAAATGAGTTATCTGATTTTTTGTTTACCAGTAATCAGAATTAGGGCAGCAAATTAATAGATGTTGTCATTGTTCAAACTGATTATTCAACAAATTATTAGGGGCAGTAGATTAGAATAAGGAGTTAGTGAGATAAATGATAATCCAATTATAAATATGTTGGCTATATAACAATGTATCCATTCCTTCCATGAATATATGAGATTGGAATGAGAGTTGAGTTCATGCATTGATAACTAGACTTTTCTAGTTTTTGTTCATTGTGATTTTTTACATGTTTTCATATGTATGCTTTCAATAGATTTAACATGTGGTATCTAAGCAAGGTAAAGAGAGTTAATTTGTGTGTAAAGTGTGTTGTTGGTAGAATATTTCAAAATTTTGTGAAATCCATTGGAAATATTTTTCATAATTTTGTGAAGCTTATGCAGATTTAAGTTATTGGTGGGAGTGCTCAACAGTTAGTAGCAATGGCTAACAACGGAAACAATATCAATATTTCTAACCCAAAAATATGAGTTTTTAAAGGTGAGAACTTTTTTTTTTGGAGCATTAAGATGAAAACATTGTTTCTCTCATGACATTTGTGGGATTTCATAGAAACAGATATACAGAACCAGATGCTCAAACACTTTCCCCTAGACTCCAAACCAAATAAAACAACGAAAAGAAAATCGTAAAAAGGATTCAACGACTCTTTTCCTAATCTAGCAAGTAGTACATGGTTCGATTTTTCGAAGACTAGTTGGAGTAACAAAATCAAAGGGGGCATGGGATGTGTTGCGGCAAGCATATCCGGGAACCAATAAGGTAACAAATGTTAAGTTATATTCCTTATGGAGAGAATTTAAAACTTTGTGCATGCAAAACCATGAATCTATTCAACATTTTTTCGCTTGAGTTATGGGAATAGTGAATGAAATTAGGTCTTATGGAGAAGATTTAAAAGATCAAAAGATTGTTGAGAATATTTTAAGGATGTTTCTTGCAAAATTTGATGGGGTTGTTATTTCTATTGAGGAGTCTAAGGATCTAACTTTGTTGTCTATGAAAGAGCTAATGGGGTCTCTTCAACCTCACGAGTGAAGGATGAATAGATCTCCTCAAAAATATATTCAGAAAGTTTTTCAAGCAAAAGGAAATGTTTCCAAAGACAAAAGTCATGAACGTGAGAATTCCTCCCATGAGAAAATCCAGAACACTCACGGAGGTGGAAGAGGAAGAGGATATACATACAGACGAGCCATAGGTCGAGGAATATTTTTTTCTACAAACAATGAAGGAAGAGGTAATGATGACAATGATGAAGGTAAAATATTTAGTAAATCCAAAGTTTAGTGTTTTTACTGTAAAACATTTGGCCATTATAAATGAAATTGTTGGACAAGACAAAAACAACAAGCAATTTTTTCTAAAGAAAAAGAAGAGGTTGGCACTTTATTCTTCGCTTGTGATTCAACTAATAATGTTTCCAAGCAGGTGTGGCTTATGGGCAGTGGTTGCAGAAATCACATGACAGGAAACAAAGATGGCTTTGTGAAGATAGATGAATCTACAAAATCTGATGTACTCTTGTGAGATGACAAGTGAGTTGAAGCTAATCATAAGGGAACAGTTCTTCTGAATAAAAAGCATGGAAAACCAAAGCACATTAATGATGTTTTATATGTTCCTGATCTAGCACATAATTTGTTGAGTGTGGGGAAGATCCTTGAAAATGGACATTTAATTGTTTTTAAGAAAAAACAATGCATAATCTATGATAAAGATGACCATTGTAAAATTATCGCTAAGACTAATATGTTGCAAAATAGAATTTTTTCTTTCGATCTCCTTTGTGAAGAAAGTACAACATTAATTGTTTCTTATGATGGTAGTTCATGGCTATGGCACATGAGGTATGCACATTATCATATGAAAGGCTTGAAATTGTTATATAACGACAAAATGGTCAAAGGGCTTTGCCTTATTAGTTCTATTGATAAACTCTGTGAAGGGTGTATTCTTGGTAAACAACATAGAGATTCATTTCTAGTAGGAAAATCATGGAGAGTGGGTAAACCATTGGAACTAGACCATGCATATATATATGGTCCTGTTGTGCTATGCAACAACCCCCCATTTCAATTTTTAAACTCTTAGTGTTAAAATGCTAAATAAGTAATGGGTACGCTTTTGAATATAGATAAAAGCAATAAACTTTTTGAATAAAATTACTTTTCTATCGAAGTCATATGAAAATTTCTTTTAGATTAGTTAGGACCACTCATCGCAAACTGCATTTCTTTAGAACCTATAAAAATCCAGTTGAAGAGCTTGCGATGTGATCAAAGTCATAACAAAACCCTCATTGCAAATTTTTATCAAGATAAGCCTTTTATATGCATGATGTAAAAAAACTATCCCATCTCGCACAACGTTAATCCACGGGATGACTTAAAGAAGCATTCAAACTTTGTGATGCGATAACGCTATCGCAAATCACATATCGCTCATTCATAGTGAAGCGTCCATTAAACTCCATTGAAATCTTGCGATGTGATAAGGCTATCGTAAATCACATATCGTTGATGCATAAAGAAATATCCAATATACTCCATTGAAGAATCGTGATGTGATTTAATTATCGCATGGCACGCTTTCGATAAAAAAAAAAGTGATAAATATTATGAATACATGTGGTAAAGGGATAAATAAATTATAAAGAAATAATGTTATTTTCCAAGATTAAAACCCGTCATCTCCCCATGTTAGCTCAGCACTCATCGCAATCGCAACAATGCAAACAAACCTTTGAGTGTGGCGCTTGCAACTCGCAATTTTCCATACATGACTATTACAAAAATATTAAAGTAATGCAATCACTAATTGCAAATCATGGAGTTGCAACACCTATTCTACAGAAGACCGTTATAAGACTTGCAATGTGACATATGGTTTCAGCATTAAAGTTTCATGTTGGAAGTTACAACAAAACATTAAGGAGCAGTTATGGGTATGTCCTTTGAATATTTCATCCGAGATAGCTAAGTACAACATAACATCTCATACACCTAATGCGCTTAAGTGTGTTTGATCTGTAATTGGTATTATCTCTGTTCAAGTTTTTTTACTATTATGCTCCTCTTTCTCATTTGGCAGAGCTCACCGGGAATCACACAATGAGGCAAGATGTCTAAGAAATCTTGGAAGGAAAAGTCCCCTATTGTAGTGGAATAAGCACGAGTAAAATTGATGGTAATTGCAAATACTACCTGTCTAGGACTCAGTAAAGTCTCATGGGAAGGCATCTATGCTTTACTTGAAGCAGAATATCCAATGGAGATAGAAGAAGCGGCAGCAACGGATGGAACCAATAAAATAGAGAGCATGCTCAATGACTTCGCCAGTTCCTTCCTCCATAAAATACCAACACGAGCCAAAGTTTTACCATATGATCTAGTGCGATGAGTGACTGAAGGTATTAATATAGTTAGTTCTAGTCTGTGCGGCCTGTCACTAGGGATCAAAATGGGCTCTTACTATATCTAGTTTTCAGAGATGTTTTGCACATGATCTGCATTACAAATCATATCCTAAGTATTTCCATCAGAAGAAGCTCGGAAAAATATTTCCAACAGTATATCACACTCCCATAACTGGTTTCTGGATCAGAAGGTATGATTGAAATGAATGAGTGATTCTTGGTTATGCATGTTTTGAGGTCAGTTGCTGTATACAATGACAAGTTTATTAAAAGATTAGTTTCTTAAATAATGGTAAGGAATTTTCAAAAGTGAAAGAGGTTTTTGTCCACCACATACCAAATGAAAAAAACATCCTTCATTTTATGGACAGGCATTACTATGTGGGAGATATGCAGTGATATTTGAAGCCTACGTTAAAACAAAGCAAAATTTTCATTTATTTTACTGTTTTAGTCATTTTAGTGTGATGTCATTTTACAACAAATGGAAAGTAATTTTGAAAAAACCAAGAAGTTTTTTATTAACCATGAGCCATATAAAAAAATCCTCTTTCAGTTTATTCACATGTCTCACGAATTTGAATATGTGACCATATCTTTATAGCTCATTTTCACAGATTTAAATTTTTAATGATTTTATGTTTTAGAGATGATTTTGTGGCACGGATTTCGAGCAACTAGAAATGAATTTCCAAAATTTGAGAGAAATTTGACTACAACATGACCTTGTCTACAAAAAATTCTTTTAGTTTTGTAACAGGTGTTGTGGTTTAGGAGATACGAGTTCATCTTTAACACTTTTTTTCAGAAATTTGGTCCAAGTTTAATTTCATTGATTCTATTTTGAAGAAGATGGTTGACCTCAATTCCCTTAATATAGGGATGAGCTAAATGTATAAATTTTATGAATTTCATATTGTAGAGGTTCGATTTTGACAGCAGAGACTCTGTCTTGGCTTTGTGTAAAATTCTTCCTGAATATAATTTTAATAAAGGAGTCTTTTGCCCTTTGGATTTGGGATTCATTACAGTGCTGATGTTTAGTATGTTTTTCCTATAATTCATTTACACATTATTTTTTTTTTCTGCCTTGTTACAACATTATCTAAGTGAGTTGTTAGGAATTCATCCATGATGATGTTCCTTTCATGATGATTTTGTTGTTAGTTGTAATGGTTGTCTTAGCAGAATTCATCCTTGGCTAGATGCTCTGTTGCGCAACCTCGTGATTCGGTTTAATCTAAAGTTGTTGTTGCAGATTCATCCTTTATCTGATGTTTGCAAGGCAGTAGACTTTCTACCCTATACTTCTCACATTTACAATCTTCACTTGGTTGAACATGGCAGTTAATTTGCCTCAGGTTTGTCGGCAAGCTTTTCCATAGTCCAAATCATCCTTTCTCTTGTTGTTTTGACACAAAACAAATCCAATCAAATCCTCTGAGCTACTATACCTAGCCTAAAATCCATATTTTATTTAGTCATCTTCACTGAAACTCACAAGGAGAGAGCTCTCTCCCGACCTAGTAGGGCTAGCTACCAGGTTCAAATTGGTTTTTGGTTATCCTAGGATTGCCTTCCTTCAGCCTGAGGTCAATCTAGGCTCTAACATAGTGGTGACCATAATGGGGAAGAGGTGATAGATCTTCTCCGAGACAGATCATTCAAGTCACATATCTAATTGCTGATGGTGGACAACAGTCAGTCACATATGATGGCTGAAATCATCTTCCTGATGACTCCAATGTTCAAGATCCTGAGCTTCGACTTCCCTGCCAAAGAATCCTGTTTTAAGAACGTTAATGGTAATCACTAATGACAGGGTATGTGGAAAATAAATTATCTAATGAAATGTTATTGATTTTAAGGGATGAGATAGAAAAAAATTCAAATTGGTCAGAGTTTTTTAACATCATTGTTTCTTAGCTTGAAATCCAGCCGACTCACATCTCAGAATAAATATTGTTTTCTTGGCTTAGTGGTTGAAATATTGGAAAATGAAATTGAATTATTAGATGTTCAAATTAAATCACATGAATTCCAAGACCATAAATAGTTCTTGGAAACTCTCCCTCCTCCCAAAGAAGAAAAGATAAGGTTGCCCTTGGATGGTTGGATTGAAGGATGTTATGGTTTACAACGAGAATGTGACAATCTCCAGCGAAGACCATATGTTAATGAATTGGGGCAACATATAGAATTTGGTTTGTATGATCCCATAGTAGCATATATGGAATATATTTTTACGTTGAAAGAAAATCCAGGTTGCCTTTTATAGAGGCAGAGGTACTATGGGTATATATTGTTGGTAGAATTTCTAGTTGTGTCCTGGTTCAAGAATTTTCAAGCAGCATCTTTGTCATAGTTACTTGAATGGTTGATATGGCATTACAACATCACTTGATCCATTCATTTTTCAGAAAAGTAGGGTAGGTTTGTGTAAATAAATAAGCCACCAAAGGTGGCATTTCAGTTTCCAGTATTTGTTATCTACAGGTTGCAATATGTGTATGCTTGGATTGGTATCAGTTGTTTTGAGTTTGAAATTGTTTGATCACATTTCTCAATGGATGAGGCACTTGGTCTATGGTGTTCTTGACACCTCCAAGGAGCTTCCATCCCCAGTAAGGCTCATGTTAGTTCCATTCTTCGCAGCCTGTCACCAATGATCAAAATGGGCTCTTACTATGTCTGGTTTTCAGAGATGTTTCTCACATGATCTTCAGTGAAAATCATATCCTACGTATTTCCATCAGAAGAAGCTCAGAAACATATTTCCAATAGTATATCACACTATCGTAACCAGTTTTTGGATCAAAAGATATGATTGAAATGAATGAGTGATTCTTGGTTATGCATGTTTTGAGGTCAGTTGTTGCACACAATGACAAGTTTAGTACAAGATCAGTTTTTGAAATAATGGTAAGGAATTTTTCAAAATTGAAAGAGGTCTTTTTTCATCACATACAAAATAAAAAACTCCTCCTTTAGTTTATGCACATGCATTACTATGTGAGAGATATGCAGTGATATTTGGAGCCTCCATTAAAACAAAGCAATTTTTTCATTTATTTTACTGTTTTAGTCATTTTAGTGCGATGTCATTTTACAGATGGAAAGTAATTTTGAAAAACCAAAGGAGGTTTTTCTTAACCACAAGCCATATAACAAATATCTTTCATTTTATTCACAGGTGTCACGAATTTGGATATGTGACTAGATCTTTACAGCTCATTTTCACAGATTTAAATTTTTACTGTTTTTATGTTTTAGAGATGATTTTGTCGCACATATTCCAAGCAACTGGAAATGAATTTCTAAAATTTGGGAGAGGTTTGTCTGCATCATGACCTTATCTACAAAAATATCTTTCATTTTTGTAACAGGTGCTATGGTTTAGGACATACTTGTTCATCTTCAACACTTATTTTCAAAAATTCGGTCCAAGTTTAATGTCACTTATTCTATTTTGAAGAAGATGGTTGAGCTCAATTCCCTTAATATAGGGATGAGCTAAATGTATAAATTTTATGAATTTCATAGTTTAGAGGTTTGATCTTGGAAGCAGAGACTCTGTCTTCGCTTTGTGTAAATTTTTTCCTAAATATCATTTTAATAAAGCAGTCTTTTGCTCTTTGGATCTGGGATTCATCACAGTGCTAATGTTTAGTGTGTTTTTATTGTAATTCATTTACACGATATGTTTCTTCTACCTTTTTATAGCATTATCTAAGTGATATGTTAGGAATTCATCCGTAATGATGCTCCTTTCATGATGATTTTGCTGTTAGTTGTAATGGTTTTCTTAGCAAAATTCATCCTTGGCTAGATGTTTTGTTGAGCACACTCATGATTCTCTTTCATCTAAAGTTGTTGTTGCAGATTCATCCTTTGTCTGATGCCTGCAGGGTAGCAGATTATCTCTACTATAGTTCTCACATTTACAATCTTCACTTGGCTGAACATGGCACTTAATTTGCCCCAGGTTTGTCGGCAGGTTTTTCCATAGTTCAAATCATCCTTTCTCTTGTTGTTTCGACATAAAAAAAACCCAATCAAATCCTTTGAGATAACCTAGCCTAGAATCCATATTTTATTTAGTTATCTTGACTGAAATTCGTAAGGAGAGAGCCCTCTCCTAACCTGCTAGGGCTAGCTACCAGGTTAAGCTTGGTTTGTGGTTATCCTAGGATTGCCTCCCTTCAGCCTGGGGTCAATCTAGGCTCTAACATAGTGGTGACCATACTGGGGAAGAGGTGACAAATATTCTCTGGGATAGATCATTCAAGTTGTAGATCTAATTTCTAATGGTGGAAAAGAGTCTGACACATATGAAGGCTGAAATCATCTACCTAATGACTCCAATGTTCAAGATCTTGAGCTTTGACTTCACTGCCAAAGAATCTAGCTTTCAGAACATTGATGGTAATCACCGATGATGGGGTATGTGGAAAATATGTTATCTATTGAAAAATGTTATTTATTTTAAGGGATGAGATAGAAAAATTTCAGATTGATCAGAGTTTTTTAACATCATTATGTCTTAGCTTGAAATCCACTCGACTCACACCTGAGAATAAATATTGTTTTCTTGGCTTAGTGGTTGAAAGATTGGAAAATGAAATTGAATTATTAGATGTTCAAATTAAATCACATGAATTCCAACACCATAAAAAATTCTTGGAAACTCTCCCTCCTCCCAATGAAGAAAAGATAAGGCAGTCATTGGATGGTTGGATTGAAGGATGTTATGATTTACAGCGAGGATGTGACAATCTCCAGCCAACAGCATATGTTAATGAGTTGGGGCAGTAGATAGAATCTAGTTTCTATGATCCCATAGTAGCATATATGAAATATATTTTTACGTTGAAAGAAAATCTAAGTTGCCTTTACAGAGGCAGAGGTACTATGGGTATAATTGCTGGTAGAATTTCCAGTTGTGCCCTGGTTCAAGCATTTCCAAGCAGCATCTTTGTCACAGTTACTTGGATGGTTGATATGGCATTAAAACATCACTTGATCCATTGATTTTGCAGCAAAGTAGGGTACGTTTGTGTAAATAAATAAACCGCCAAAGGCATCATTTCAGCTTCTGGTAATTGTTATGTACAGGTTGCAGTATGTGTATGTTTGGATTGGTATGAGTTGTTTTGAGTTTGCAGTTGTTTGATCGCATTGCCCAATGGATGAGGCACTTGGTCTACGGTGTTCTTGACACCTCCAAGGAGCTGCCATCCCCAATAAGGCTGATGTTAGTTCCAGTCCTTGCAACCTGTCACCAAGAATCAAAATGGGCTCTTACTATGTTTGGTTTTCAAAGATATTTTGCACATGATCTTCAATGAAAATCATATCCTAAGTATTTCCATCAGAAGAAGCTTGGAAAAATATTTCCAACAATATATCACACTCCCATAACCAGTTTCTGGATCAGAAGATATGATTGAAATGAATGTTTGATTCTTGGTTATGCATGTTTTGAGGTCAGTGGTTGCACACAATGACAAGTTTAGTACAAGATCATTTTCTGAAATAATGGTAAGGAATTTTTCAAAAGTGAAAGAGGTGTTTGTCCATCACATACCATATAACAAAATCCTCCTTCATTTTATGCACAACCATTACTATGTGGGAGATATAGAGTGATATTTGGAACCTACATTAAAACAAAGCAAATTTTTCATTTATTTTACTATTTTAGTCATTTTAGTGCAGTGTCATTTTACAACAAATGGAAGTAATTTTGAAAAACCCGAGGTTTTTGTTAGCATGAGAAATATAACAAAATACTCTTTCAGTTTATTTACAGGTGTCACAAATTTGGATATGTGACTAGATCTTTACAGCTCATTTTCACATATTTAAATTTTTAATGATTTTATGTTTTAAAGATGATTTTGTGGCACAGATTCCGAGAATATGGAAATAAATTTCAAAAATTGGAGAGATTTTTGTCTCCAGAATGACCTTATCTACAAAACCTCTTTCATTTTTGTAACAGGTGCTATGGTTTAGGAGATACGAGTTCATCTTCAACACCTATTTTTAGAAATTCGGTCCAAGTTTAATGTCATTGAGTCTATTTTAAAGACGATGGCTAAGCTCAATTCCCTTAATACAGGGATGAGTTAATTGTATAAATTTTATGAATTTCATAGTGTGGAGGATTGATTTTGGCAGCAAAGGTTCTCCCTTGGATTTGTGTAAAATTTTTCGTGAATATCATTTTAATAAAGCAGTCTTTTGCCCTTTGGATTTGGGATTCATCATGATGGTGATGTTAAGTATGTTTTTCCTGTAATTCATTTACACAATATGTTTTTTCTACCTTGTTACAACATTATCTAAGTGATATGTTAGGAATTCATCTGTAATGATGCTCCTTTCATGATGATTTTGCTATTAGTTTTAATGGTTGTCTTAGCAAAATTCATCCTTGGCTAGATGCTTGTTGAGCAACCTCCTCAGTCTCTTTCATCTAAAGTTGTTGTTGTGGATTCATCCTTTGTTTGATGCTTGTAGGGTAGCAAGCTTTCTCCCCTATACTTCTCACATTTACAATATTCATTGGGCTGAATATGGCACTTAATTTGCCCCAAGTTTGCCGACAGAAAATGACAGTGATTCCATAGTCCAAATCATCCTTTCTCTTGCTATTTCGACACAAGACAAATCCAATAAAATCCTCTGAACTACTATACCTAGCCTAAAATCCATATTTGATTTAGTCATCTTCATTGAAATTCATAAGGAGAGAGCCCTCTCTTGCCCTGGTAGGGCTAGTTACCAAGTTAAGCTTGGTTTGTGGTTATCCTAGGATTGCCTCCCTTCAGCCTGAGGTCAATCTAGGCTCTAACAAATATAATAGATAGAGCCTTCTTCACAGCCGATGGGAATATTTTCGAGACATTCAAGCCTAGAGATGTCAAGAAGATTTACCATTTGTTGGATCCCCAACGGCACTACAACAAGGCATTTCTAGAAGCTTTCGCTAAGGAGAATGACCTGGAGTCAGTCCCTATCAAACAATGGTGACATTTTCCAAAGAAGCATAAGCATGAATCCTTTGGTATGTACTCTGTGGACTCCTTATCATCTCCGTATTGTTATGGTGCTGCAATGGTATGTAGGCTCTTTGGAAGCCAAGATTCTGCTAGGTTTTGTATCAAAATGGTCCCATTAATAGAAGCAGTATTCAAGTCTTTTATTATGGATTCGGCAACTATTCTATCAGATAAAATGGCTAGTCAAATATTAGATTATAGAAGAAACATATTTATCACCATCGGAGTCGTGCCCCCATTTTATATGACCGCCTACATAATGGACACTATATATTTCAATTCTAACTTTCCTATTCTGGGTTGGAAATGGATTGTTCAAGATCCAACCCCCATTCATATTTATCATAAGTATCTATGTAATTTTGAATATAATAATCAAATATACAGAATTTGCCATGGTTTTGTTTGACCTGTTCATTAAGCCATCTTTAACAAACCTACTCCTTGGGTCTCTAACAAAGCCAACATTGACTTAACTTCAATCAACAACGGGTTCGGGGAGGAAAATTTCACCTATATTGGGGTTTTGGGGAGTATAAGAGACCCTCATGTCATGCCACTCTATATCGTAGACAAGCTATTAGCTAGGGAAATAGCATACCAAATAGTGGAGAAGGGAATTACTAGAAACCTTAAAGACTCTAAAAAACAAGTGTGCCCTCCATTTCCCCACTACTGTGGCACTTACACATTGCATGAATTTAAACATGCTGAGAAAGAGGTAGATAAAACTAAGGACCTGAGTCTAGTAGTAATTCCTAAGAGACAGTATGAACCAAACAAGTTCGCTTACAATTTCAGCAGTCAGGTGAAAATTGCTAAATTTATACATGAGGAGGATGAGTTTGATTATTTATTTGCTTCTGCAGAGTTATTTTCACAAGTAACTCATTTGGAAAGATTCAAACTAGGAGCCGCAAAGATGGATAAGTTCATGGAATACAGGACACGAAGGTTATGGACATTGCCTCTAGATTTATTGAATACTACTCCTATTTTTCAACAAGCAGAACAAAGCAGTGAGCAGACTATTGAAGAGATTTCTGGAAGGGGGAAACAGTTGAAAATACAAGTGATCCCCTTAGCATAGATGTTAATATTGACCCCATCTTGATAAAATAATGGGAACAATTTGATCAGTAGATTGAAATCCATAGTGAGCCCCAAAACAGTATTGCATCAGCATTGTCCACAACTCAACAACCCATCGTTATTGAGAGCGTGATTGAAGGGACACCCAGTACACACATAGCTCAGAAAGAAGTTGAAATAATCCCTGAAATGTGAAATAACATTAACTATTGAGAAGATACCACCTCGGGATGTCTTTTACAGTCCTAAGTAGAGGGTTGTAGTTAGGAAACAGAGTAAAAAGAGGAAAATTTACCAGACATCATCCATAGCTCCTCAATCAAAATTTATGAATGTTATATAGAAGGATTCAAAGTTCAATCCTTCCGAGGATTTGACTAAGCTATGCCAATATGCAAGGGATTACACAGCTGCCACAATTGATAAGGCCATTGAGGTTAATATATTAATCAAAGAAAAAGATCGAAGGATTGCTCAGCTTGAGGAGAAAACAACAACAGAAAAACAAGAGATTAATCGGGTTGAGGAATAGTTGGTCGAAGAAAAACAGAGGAACGAGCAGCTCAAATTTCAATTAAACCTAGAGAAATAAAATATTGACCAACATGCCATCCAGAAACAACAACAATTGCCCCAGCAGCTCGAACAACTTCAATTAACACATCAAGAAGGAATGAAGGCAAAAGAGGAGGAAATATCACATCTTCAACTATATACAGAATAGTTTAGAGATTATCGTGAGGTTGAGGAATTCAAGAAGGAAGCTCTAGAATAAAAAATAGCTCAATCTCCTTTGCCATAAAATATAGCTTATCAACTCACATGCATCATAACTGCATCGCTGATCGATCAGTAAGTTAATACCACATTAGAATTTTAGGATACAGATGACAAGGTCTCAAATTTCCTTAAATGGCAAAGCACAGTGAAAGGCAAAGCTGCTAACCTACCAAAAATTCAATAGTCACATAAAGAAATATTGTTTTCAGAATGGGAAACACAGTTAATAAAGTCATAAAGGGCTACTTCCAGGTCCAGAGCTATAATGAACAATGTGAGAGCTGGTAAATTATAATTTATATGGAGTTAGTTTGATTTCTAATTGTTCCCCTGGAAAGCTCCCGAAAGAGAAAATGTTAGAAAATCAATGGAAGCAGCATTTGGCCACCAAATAAGAACAACTCAGTAGAGTACAAAGCCTTGCTTGGGATGTGTTTTGGTCCTTTTTGGTCAAGCTGCATAGTCAATAGATGACCATCAAATTCCTTACCAATGTTGTTAATCGCATGATGCCTGAACTTTTAGATGCCATGTACACGGGACAACTACACTCAAGGATGAGTCATCCTCCGGAAATTCAAAACATGCTCTCAATTTGTCAGTTGTGGATACAAGAGCAGAATTACATACAATGAATCATTTTCAAAGGCAATCACCCTACTATTTTTGCAATGCAAATCCCATACTTTCATATTTACAGTTCCAACAACTCTAAGCGATTTATGTTGACAACGTGTTTAGTTCTATTATATAAACCCTTTCAATGTATTGCAGAAAGGGTCCTCAATTTGTACAAAAAATAGACTTGAGAAGTTGCACTTCTGCACTTCTACTTTATTTTTTATAAGCAGTGGATCAAGGTTTCAGATTTTTGTGAAAGAACTTTTTCATGACCTACATTTTTGTATCTCCTGGAAGTTTATGGAATAAAGAGGTGGAACCAGAATGTTGTTTACAGATCAAGACTCAAATGCATGCAGTATTTCTATCACTATTCTTTTTGTCTTGATTTAATTGGCATTTCATTTAAATTTTCTATTGTTGATGTATTCATACACTTCAAATAATTCTATATTGAGTCATTTTTGAACGATTTAGAATTGTTACAATTAGAGATATATATCAGCAATAAATATTACAATGTCATGCGATATGTTTTCATAATTACTTTGTTAATTTCTTAAACAAAGTAATCGTTATTTAAATGCACCTTTTTATAGATAAGTAAATCATATATATGATTGTTTATCTGTTAGGAATCATCAAGAATCACATTGTTATTATATTACTCAGGTTATGTAGGTATATTTGTATATTTTAAAGTCATAAATTAAACCACCCACCATCTCCAATATATATTTTAAAACATTCATTCATTAAACCACACATTATTGGGAAACTAGTCCCATAATCCCCAGTCGGAGCCACCATCCCAAACATAAAAGAAGTTGTATTAAGGTCCATACTGGTTGGTTATACCCCAAAGTTGGTGCTACGCTTTTAGATGCATCAAAATTTTGGCGCTAGAAGGAGGGCCTAACTGTGAATGGTGAGTAAATATAAATCCACAAGCCATTCTAAGAGCAAAGCTCCCTCACCATCTCCTCCAACTTCTCCTTTGCATTCGAAATCTCCTATTCCTAAGAGAGAAGTTGAAAATAAAAATACAACACCCGCTGCTGAAATCCTAAACACACTAGATAATTCTTCTCCAAAACCCCGTGAAGTATAGTCTTTGATTCATAAACTACAAGGGTTTTCGATATCCCAAGAACAATTTGAGTTATCCCAAGGCAATGTAACTTCACAATATATCCCATCGCAACCGCTTATCATATCAAAAAGTTAATAAACCTGGTATTCCACCAGTTGAATTTCCTCTACCAAGTTGAAAAAGGGCTAGGAAAACACCATCTAAATCTAACACTAAGTCTCTGTCATCATCACCATATATTCCATCTACACCAATACAAGATCATTCATCCCTTTCCCAACTTCAAATCATAGTCCGAATAGGTACAGGAACTTCAACATCCTCTACCCAATCACTTTCTACCCCTTGATCACCCTCTTCTACTGTTAGCTCCATGATGGCGCATAATCAACCTCAACCAAGGCCATGGACCAATCTAGGAGCAGCCAAAATGCCTACACCTTTGAGCCAACTACCAACTCATCTTGAAAAATGGTTACCAAAATTTAACCCTGACATTGACCTATTAGCAGAAGAACATATAAATAATTTTATGTTACCCATCAACTTGAATGGAGTAACTGAAGAAGATGTTTTGTTAGACTATTTCCATACACTCTAGAAGGAGTAGCAAGATCGTGGTACTTTTCATTACCACCAGGTTCTATCAATAGCTAGGATGCTTTCCAGTAGAAATTTCTAACTAAGTTTGGAGATGATAGGTCTACAACAACTTTGATCAATGATCTCTCCAATCTTAAATTTGAATCAAAGGAACCCATCAAAGACTTCAACTCACAACACAATAAGTTGTTCAATAGAATTCCTCTGACATCCAAGCCTAGTGAGGAAGTCCGAAATGAATGGTATATCTTTGCCTTGCCTTCAAATATAGCCATTTTCATTGACAGAGATACTAAACCAACATTAGCAGAAAATATGAAGGAAGCAATCACTATTGAAAAATGTATCCTAGCTTTGGAAAATAAAAATGCTATAGAACAAGGGAAATCCAAAAAAGTTACCTTTCGAGATGATTCAAAGAAGAAAGAAGTCAAGGATCCATATGACATGGAAGGTTTACAAAAATGTCTTAAAACTATGTCTAATGAAATGGTTGAAATAAAAAAACAGGTAGCTAAGACTTCTACCAAAAAACCTTTTAAGAATTTTAAAAGAAATCAACCGATTGATCCTAAAGCACCTAATGCAATATCTAATGTTGAATCTGATCTGGAAGATTATGAAGATGAAGATACAGTTATATCAGCTAAAGAAACAGATGAGGATGAAACAATTGAATGTCATGGAATGTGGGACTTTATCTTACCAAATTATGATACTGAAAGTGAATAGGAAGCTCTCCCAATTAATACTAGAAGAAAAAGTATAGTTGAGCCTAATCCGGTAAATTCTAAGAACAACAAATCAAGTCCTGTTACTAAAGAAAAAAATCCCATAAAGAAAACTCCAATTTCACCTCCCCACAATCAACCATCATCTTCCAATCCTCCCTCATCATCTAAACGCTAGTAGTTTCAGACTCCATGGATTATAACATTGTAGAAGATATGAAAAAGACTCAAGCAAATATTTCTTTGCATGAACTTAGCAAGCTCAAAAATCAACAAAAGTTGTTGCTCAAATAATTAAATGTCGTACCTTCTTCTCCTCTTCCAACTAGTGAATTATTGAAGGCTGCTAAAGGATCAGGTAAGCCACCATCTAATAAGGTTGATGGTACTGATGCTGTTTTAATTGTGGACAAGTCAAATTCTCATACTCCTCCTTTTCTCTTAACTTATGATATTTACAATAGAAATTTGCATAACTTCTTCATTGATTCAAGGGTTTCATCAAATATTATGCTAGCCTCAGTTTGCCCCAATTTAAATATTGAGCCCTAGAAGTCCATAGTTCACATTTTTCAATTAGATCGAACTAAGGTACAAGTTTTAGGAGATAAATTCAATTACTATCAGATTAGCAGCTAATCCCAAGGTTGTCCAAAGAATTGATATATTAGTCTCTGACATCCCTGAGTTTTATGGTTTGATTCTGAGTAGAGATTGGTCTGAAAAACTTCACAGTTATATTTTGACTGATTGGTCTCACATGTGGCTTCCCTATAATGGGAAGCCAAATCAAATCAGAATAGATCGCGAAAAGAATTTGACTCGTATATTAACTGAGTTTGAACAAGAAAATCAATGTGTGGCCTTCAATAATAATATTCTTGGAAACTATTTGGCTGAGTCATTTTTTGGGAATTTTAATGCTCAGCAATTTCCTTTTCCTGTTAATAGTGTCATATCACAAACTGAAAATTTATCTCATGCTGATACCTCAAAGTGTATTAATTTTGTAGACGAACTTGTAAATAAGCCTGTAAATAAGCCTTTATTTTGGTCTATATATTTCGATGGATCAAAATCCAATGAGGGTGCAGGAGCACGATGTATTTTAGTTAGTCTAGAGGGGGAAAAAACCATATTATCATGTAGATTCGAATTTGAGTGTACAAATAACACTGTAGAATATGAGGCATTGATTCAAGGGCTCTACAAAGTAATAGGCCTGAATATCCAGTATCTGAAAGTATTTAGTGATTCTGAGATTATTATTAAGCAAGTAAGAAATACTATCCATTGTCTCTCAAGTCATCTCAAACATTAACAATTACTTGTCCAAGATCTCATAACTCATTTTCTGGCATTTGATATATCTCCTATTCTCAGATCATAGAATGCAGCGAACGACTTTTTGGCTAATGTTTCTTCTAAGCTCCTTCCATCGGAGGATTATAGTCCAGATAGATTTTCAATTGAATTAATTTTTTGACCATCTGTCGTAGATAATGTCACCAATTGGCGTGTATTTAATCATGATGAGGATATCTTAAACTTTCTGACTTCTGAAGGATCTTATGACGAGCATATTATCGATGAAAGTGATCATGCTCCTCAATTAAAGCAAAGACTCAATGAAAATCCTATTCCTAGATCTGTGGTCAAGCTATAAGATCTTTATGATATTAAGGATAGATTCAAAAAGATTACTAATGCAAAACTTCAAAGTTCTACTTTAAAGTTTGAATTAGTAAATCTTGGCACTGAGGTCAAACCCCAGAACATCAATCTAGGACTTGGACTTTCATCAAAGGAAAGATTTTCTTTCATCAGATTATTAAATAAAAACAAAAATGTTTTCACTTGGAATTATGAAGATCTGAAAGCTTATGATGCCTCTATCATTCAACACATAATTCCGGTGATTTCTGATGAGAAACCTATACAACAGAAGCTAAGGAAAATTCACCCAAATCTTGAAAGTCAAATCAAAGCAGAGTTGAATAAACTCGTTAAGGCTAAAATAATGTTTCCTTTCAGACATTCTAAATGGGTTTCAAACTTAGTACTTGTAAGGAAAAAGAATGGTGACATTAGGATTTGTATAGATTTTAGAAATCTCAACAAAGCATGTTTGGAAGATAATTTCACATTGCCAACCATGGAACAGATACTTCAATCATTTGTTGGCTCAGATTTAATGTCTTTTCTTGATATTTTTTCAAGATATAATCAAATACTGGTACATCCCGATCATAGATTAAAGACTACATTCCGAATTAAATTGGGAACATATGCTTATCAAAAAATGCCTCTGGGTTTGATATATTTTGGAGCTACTTTCCAACGAGCCATAGATATAGCCTTCAAAGGTTTGATCAATAGAACAGTCATTGTTTACTTAGATGACATAATTGTCTATTCTAACAAAAGGACCAATCATCTGCATGATTTAAAACAGATATTTGAGCATTGTAAAAAATATGGGATTTATTTAAATTCCAACAAATCATTCTTTGCTCTTAATGAAGGTAAGCTCTTATGGTTTATTGTATCCAAAGATGGCATATACATTGATCCAGATAGGATAAAAGATATTTTTGATATTCCTTTCCCACATAACAAGAAATCTATGCAATCATTTTTGAGACAGATATATTTTGTGAAAAGATCTCTTCCTGATTTTTCTCAGACAGTTTTACCCTTGCAATCTATGATTAAGAAAAATTCAGTTTTCAAATGGGAACATAACAAGAAAGAAGATTTTGATTCAATCAAACAAGAAATCATTAATACTCCTGCATTGAATACTCCAAATTTTTCTAGTCATTTTATTTTATATACTCTAGCCACTGAAACATCTTATGTTGTTTTAACACAAATCAATGACCAACAATGAGAAGCAACCATATCTTTCTTTAGTTCTAATTTGCAAGGTGCTAAGCTCAATTATTCAAATGTTGGAAAACAAGCTTTTTCTATATTTAAATCTATCAAACACTTTAGACCATTTCCCCTAAAACACACACTAAAGTAATAGTCCCATTCTCTATAGTGAGACAATTGCTAGTTCAAAGGGAAGTAGGAGAGAAGAGAGCCAATTGGGTAACAACTTTATAATAATATGATATTGATATTAAACCAGCGAAAAATGTTAGATGAGAAGGTTTTTGCAGGTTATTGGCAGGAACTTCCAATATTCCAGACCATGAAGATTCAGATAATACTGCAAAAGTAAATGAGATAAGTATCACTAATTCAGAATCTCAATATGTTGATCTGATCTTTTACTAAAAAAATGGATATGCTCCCCTTGAACTCAGTTACAAAAACAAATGTGCCTTAAGATTAAATACCAAACACTTTGAAATCATTGATAATGTGTTATTCAAGAGAATTTATGATTCAATTTTATTATGATGCCTTGAAAAATTTGAAGCGAAAACTATTTTGCAGGAATTACATGATGGCCGAGTAGGTGGACACTTTGGAGGAGACACTACACTCACAAAATACTACATGTTGGATATTATTGACCAAATTTATTTAAATATGCCCATGATTGCGCAAGGAAATGGAAGATATGTCAAACTACTAGTGGAAGACAAAGGAGACTAGCCTTTCCTCTACAACCAGTAAACATTGAGCAACCATTTGAACAATGGGGACTTGATATTATAGGAGAAATTGTCCCACATTCTTCCAAGCAACATAGATACATCCTTATAGCCATGCACTACTTCACAAATTGGGTAGAATAAATTCCTCTAAGGGTAGCCAATTCTGATGCAATTATTGAATTCATTGATTAGTTCATCACTACAAGGTTTTGGTTTGCATAACGTGCTTATTTTTTACAATGCATCTTATTTTTCTGGAAATAGTATAGTTGAATTTTCTCTTAAGAGAGGTTTTAAGTTGAAATAAACTGAAAATTACTATCCTCAAGGAAATGGCTTAACAAAGTCAACTAACAAGAATCTCATCAATATTATCAAAGGAACTATTGATCAAAACCAAAATAATTGGTATAAATATTTGATATTTGCATTATGGGAAAATCGCATAACTGAGAAGGTCTCAATAGGTACTTCTCTATTTAACTTAGTGTATCGGAAAGAAGCTGTAATACCTCCAAATTTAGCACTCCCATCTCTATCCCTAGTGCAATTTATTGAAGAAATCCCTTCTCCCTCTATTCAATTGAGGTCTGATCAAATCCTTAAATTAGATGAGGAAAGAAAAAATGCCATAATTACTCATTCTAAACATCAACAAATCATTAAATCTTGTTTTGATGCAAGTTCTGTCGGCTCAAAATCATTACAGACCAGTGATCTCACTTTGAAATGTGATAAAGCACATGAAGACAAAGATAAGCATACCAAATTTTAAAAGGTGTGACTTGGACCATTTCAAAAAGTTGAGAAGATAAGCTCGTCAATGTTTCTACTGCAAGATTTATCAAGAAAGAGGGATTATCTTCCTATGAATGGGCTTATATTAAAGAAATTCTTCTCCTAAGAAGGTAACCCCTTATTACCTGTACATATTCTTTATGCAGGCTAGTTTCTTTTAGGAAATAATGTTGCAAATAGTCTCCCATTGGCTTTTCACTACTGAAAAGCTCTTTGAAAGCATTTTGTGAAAAATTTCTTTCAAAAATAAACCTTTTAAGGAAACGATTACAGTTTTTGAAATTAGATATAACATGAAACTCTAAGAACCTCTTTAATTTTGTGAAATCTTCCAAAACCTTGAAAATATAGTAAATCATTTTGAAGTTTTATAAAGTTAAGAAAGGTTATTTATAAAAAGGTAAAGACTTTCTCCAACTAAGCATCCACAACTCTAAAATTGTCGTCCAAAAACTCTTAAGGAGTAAGTCATTCACTCCATCAACTAGGTTTATGATTTTTCAGGGTGTAATTCTAAAATATATCTAATTTAAAAGATAAGAGGTCTTATGATGAGCCTTCTTACCATGATCATAGGAAACTAATTAAATTGACATTACTAGGGGTGATTTTAGGGGCGAATGTTCACCCTTTGGTGAAATTAAGGGGTTTTAAATTTTTAGTGGGCGAATATTTTGTATCATAGTACATTTTTACAAATCACCTCAAATAGCCCACCTTATTTTAAGGGAGAGGGTAAAAATGGTAAATTTAGCCCTTGAAATTAGGAGTTACAACCTTTCATTTGCCCATTTTCAGGAATAGGTTTTATTTAAGTGAATCCATACGCCCATTTTCAAGAATAGGTTTTACTTAAGTGAATCCTATGGGCCAAAGGCCCAAATACCATATTTATAAAAGAGGTATGGTAAATTAATAAAAATATAAATAAATGAGAGGTATGGTAAATAAATAAAACATTTTTTATATTTACTCCACCATAAGTCACCTTATATACATGCAAGGGTGTAAACAAATAAAAATATAAATAAAGTGAAGGTATGGAAATAAATAAAACGTCTTTTTATACTTACAAGGTATGGTAAATAAATAAAAATATAAATAAACTAGACGCATGGTAAATAAATAAAACCTCTTTTTTTATTTAGTCCATAACCCTCGTTCTATTTATGAAGGCTCAAGAAAGAGGTTTTATTTAAGCGAATCCTATGGGCCAAATACCATATTTGTAAAAGAGATATGGTAATTAATAAAAATATAAATAAGCTAGAGGTATAGTAAACAAATAAAACATTTTTTTATATTTACTCCATAAGTCACTTTTTATTTATGAATGGTATGGTAAATTAATAAATATAAATAAACGAGAGGTATGGTAAACAAATAAAACATTTTTTTATTTTTTATATTAATACCATGCAAAAAAACATTATTAACCCTAATATTAGTATTAATAAAAATAAAAATGGCACATGGTATTGACCCATGGTATTCACTTTGAATGTAGCCTATTTAAAGGGGGGAATTAAACCAAAATAGATCCATCTTTACTCTGGATCTACTAACCCGCCAGAGGTATCAAATATCGTGATATGCAAACTAGCATAGAGTGAAAAAATATTTGATCGGATCAAGAGTAAAAATGATGTTGTAATTTAATGTATGTTAAACATTTTAGCTTCGTTAAAATAAAACTAAAATAAAAATAAACTATTAATTTTATTAATTTTTATAAATTACTAATAGTAATTTTCAAGCTCCAGGTTTATGATAACCCATGGTATTGACCCACGGTATTCATGTGAGCATAGACTATTTAAAGGGGAAATTCTATCTTAGATCCATCTTAATTCTGGGTCTACCAAGTGCTCAGAGGGATAAATAGATTTCATCACCCTAAGAGTGGTAGATGTGGAGTTAAGATGGATATAGGTTGGTTTTTATGATAATGAAGATATTAAATAGACTTAGGAAATTATATTGTAAAAACATCTTAAGGTGAATGGTTAAAGCATAGACATTGGACAAGTATATTTGTATACTTCTGTTTTAAACTGAAACAAATCCAGGGCTAAAAGGAATGGATTGATTGCACTAGTCATCCTTCTATAACTTTCCAACATATGCTGGAGTAAACAGATTGTAATTTGGGTAATTTTTCTAATTGCAAATGGGAACATACTTGTGTATTGGCAGGGTGGTTACGAGGTCCCTTGAAGTGGAGTAAGCAGATTGTAATTTGGGTAATTTTTCTAATTGCAAACAGGAACATACTTGTGTATTGTCAGGGTGGTTATGAGGGCCCTAGAAGTGATGAATTTTAATTTTTCTGGGTTTTATATGTAGTATTAGGTTTTTTCTCATGCTTTCTGTGAATGGCATGGGTGAATTTTATCTTACACCCACTAGATTATCAATATGTAATTTCGATAATTTTTATTTCAAAAGATATTTTAAAGAAATGCAATGATTTCATTTGTGTATTCAATAAACACAAGATTTTATAATTGAGTAAAATATTCGCCATGCCTGGTGAGAGATTCGCCAAAAAATTATATATACATATCATATTATTGATAAAATCGCCTTCCATTTTTCCTATATACCATGGAGATTCGCCCATTTATTATACATGTAAATTTAGGGGGGCTTCTTAAAATTTTCCCTGGACATTACCAATACTGCATATCAAAATAGGGTAATGGCTTATAATCATAAGACAAGGGGGCTCATTACGAGCCAACTTGTTCAGTTCAATTACAATCAGTGAATGACATTGTCATCATCTGGCTCCCAAACCAGGACAATGACTTTTATTCCAAAAAATAAAAAAGTAAAAAAATAAAAAATACATGGAAACATATCCTTTCGATTTATCTTCAAAAAATTTATACTCTTAGATGGATGGGATAATGAATTACTGATGGTTAAAAGGTAACCCTGTCAAGACTATATATGTTTGCGTCAAGACTATATATGTTTGCTGGGAGCAGAGGCACTACCTGTGACAAAAGAGTAAATTTAAAAAGCTAAGTTGGAGGAGCCCCCTACTTTATCTTTAACAACCAATCAAAGCTTGAAGAAAACAAAAAAAATTGTTATTTTATCATAAGGGTTTGTACAAGAGGTTTCAAAATTCATATATATTTATTTCAGAGTAAAAGTTTTAACTAACCAATTCTTAGATAGTTGTCTTTTTCTCAATTGGTTCTACATAAGAAAGTTTTAGAAATTTCATTATTTTTCAGAGATAACTAGTTCTCCTAGTGAATCGCCAATTTTTGTGCTATGCAACAACCCCCCATTTCAATTTTTAAACTCTTAGTCTTAAAATTCTAAATAAGAAATGGGTTCCCTTTTGAAGATAGATAAAAGTAATAATTTTTGAATAAAATAAATTTTCCATAGAAGTCATATGAAAATTGCTTTTAGAATAGTTAAGACTACTCATTGCAAACCTCATTTATTTAGAACCATGAAAATCCATTTAAAGAGCTTGCGATGTGATCGTAGTCATAAAAAGACCCTCATTGCAAAATTTTATCAAGATAATCCTTTTATATGCATGATGTAATAAAACTGTCGCATCTCACACAACGTTAATCCCACGGGATGACTTAAAGTGGCATTGAAACTTTGCGATGTGATAAGGCTATCAAAAATCACATATTGCTCATTCATAGTAAAGCATCCATTAAACTCCATTGAAATCTTGCGGTTCAATAAGGCTATCGCAAATTTCATATCGTGGATTCATAAAGAAATATCCAATATACTGCATTCAAGAATCATAATGCAATTTAATTATCGCATGGTGCACTTTTGATAAAAACAAACTGATAAATATTATGAGTACATGTGGTAAAGGGATAAATGAATTATAAAGAAATAATGTGATTTCCCAAGATTAAAACCCATCATCTCCCCATGCCAACTTAGCACTCATCGCAATCACAGCAATGCAAACAAACCTTTTGAGTGTAGCACTTGCAACTCTCGATTTGTGATACACGATTATTACAAAAATATTAAAGTAACGCAATCACTGGTCACAAATCGGGGAGTCACGACACCTATTCTACAAAAGACCGTTACAAGACTTGTGATGTGACATATGGTTTTAGCATTAAAGTTTCACATTGGAAGTTATGACAAAAATTAAGGAGTAGGTATGGGTATGTCCCTTGAAGATTTCATCTGAGATAGCTAAGTACAACATAACATCTCATACACCTAATGCGCTTAACTATGTTTGTTCTGTAATTACTATTATCTCTGATCAAGTTTTTCATCTGTTACACTACTCTTTCTCATTTTGCAGAGCTAATTGAGAATCACACAATCAGGCAATATGCCTAAGAAATCTCAGAAGGCAAAGGCCCCTGTTGTAGTGGAAGAAGCACCAGCAAAATTGGTGGTAATTGTAGATACTACCTGTCTAGGACTCGGTAAAGTCTCGTGGGAAGGAATCTATGCTTTACTCGAAGCAGAAGATCCAATGGAGATAGAAGAAGAAGCAACAGTGGATGGAGCCGATAAAATAGAGAGCACGCTCAATGACTTCACCAGCTTCTTCCTCCATAAAATAGCAACCCAAGCCAAAGTTTTAGTATATAATGATCTAGTGAGATGGGTGATCGAAAATATTAATATAACAGATAGAGCATTCTTCACAGCCGATGGGAAGATATTTCGGATATTCAAGCCTGAAGATGTTAAGAAGATGTACCATTTGCTAGATCCCCAATGACACTACAACGAGGCATTTCTGGAAGCTTTTGCTAAGGAGAATGACCTAGAGTCAGACCCTATCAAACAGCGGAGACCTTTTCCAAACAAGCATAAGTGCGAATCCTTTGGTGTGTAATTTGTGGACTCCGTAGCATCTCCGTATTGTTATGGTGCTGCAATGGTATGTAGGCTCTTTGGAAGCCTAGATTCTGCTACATTTTCTATAGAAATGGTCCCATTAATAGGAGCAGAAATCAACTCTTTTATTATGGATTGGGAAACTATTCTATCAGATAAAATGTCCAGTCAAATATTAGATTATAGAAGAAATAGATTTATCACCACCAGAGTCATGCCCCCATTTTATATGAGCGCCTACATAATGGACACTATCTGTTTCAATTCTGACTTTACTATTTTGGGTTGGAAATGGACTGTTCAAGATCCAACCCCCATTCATATTTATCATAAGTATCTATGGAAGTCTGAATATAAGAATCACATATATATAATCTGTCATGGCTTTGTTTTACCTGTTCCTCAAACCATCTTTAACAAACCTACTCCTCAGGTCTTTGACAAAGCCATCATTGACTTAAATTTAATCGACAGTTGGTTCGAGGATTATAATTTCACCTATATTAGGGTTTTTAGGAGTATAGTAAACCCTCATGTCCTTCCACTCTATATCCCAGACAAGCTATTAGCTAGGGAAATAGCATACCAAATAGTGGAGAAGGGAATGCCTAGAAACTTTAAAGACTCTAAAAACCAAGTGTAGCCTCCATTTCCCTCCGTTGTGGCACTTGCACATTGCATAACTTTAAACATGCTAAGAAATAGGTAGAGAAAACTAAGGACCTGAGTCTAGTAGTAATTACTAAGAGACAATATGATCCAAACAACCAATCAGGTGAAAATTGCTAAATTTATACATGAGGAGGATGAGTTTGATGATTTATTCGCTTCTGCAGAGTTATTTTCACAAGTAACTCATCTCACAAGATTCAAACTAGGATCCATAAAGATGGATAAGTTCATGGAATACAAGACATGAAGGTTACAAACATTGCCTTTAGATTTATTGAATACTACTCCTATTGTTCAACAAGCAAAGCAAAGTGGTGAGCAGACTACTGAAGAGATTTCTAGGAAAGGGGAAATAGTTGAAAAGACAAGTGAACCCCTTAGCATAGATGTTAATATTGACCCCATATTCATAAAAGAATGGGAACAATTTTATCAACGGATGAAAAGCCAGAGTGAACGCCAAAAAAGTATTGCATCAACATCGCCCGCAACTCAACAACCCATTGTTACTAAGAGTGCGATTGAAGGGACACCTAGTACAGACATATCTTAGAAAGAAGTTGAAATAATCCCTTAAAATCCTTCATGTGAAATTACATTAAATATTGAAGACATCCCACCTTTTGATGTCTTTTACAGTCCTAAGCACATGGTTGTAGTCAAGAAATAGAGAAGAAAGAGGACAATTGACCAGACATCATCCATAGCTCCTCAAACAGAATTTATGAATGTTATATGAAAGGATTTAGAGGTCAATCCTTTTGAGGATTTGACTAAGCTATCCCAATATGCAAGGGCTTATACAACTACCACAATTGATAAGGTTAGTGAGGTTAATCTATTAATCAAAGAATAAGATCAAAGGATTGCTCAGCTTGAGGAGAAAACAACAACAAAAAAATAGGATATTAATCGGCTTAAGTAACAGTTGGCTAAAGAAAAATAGAGGAACAAGCAGCTCGAAGTTCAATTAATCCTGGAGAAACAAAAGATTTAACAACATGCCATCTAGAAACAACAACAGTTGCCGCATCAGCTCAAACAACTTCAATTCACACATCAATAAGGAATGAAGGCAGAAGAGGAGGAAATCTCGTAGCTTCAACTATATACAGAATAGTTTAGAGATTATCCTAAGGTCGAGGAATTCAAGAAGGAAGCTCTAGAAGCAAATAAGGCGTTATGACAACAACTCAATCTCCTTTGCCATAAAATATCGCTTATCGACCCACTATGCATCATAACTACATCACTGATTGATCAGGTACTTAATGCCAGATTAGAATTTGAGGTCTCAAATTTCCTCAAATGGCAAAGCACAATGGAAGGAAGAGCTACTAACCTACCAAAAACTCAAGAGTCACATAAAGAAGTATTTTTTTTTAAATGGGAAACAAAGTTAATAAAGGCAGAAAGGGCTACTTCTAGGACCAGAGCTATAATGAACAATGTGATAGAGCTGGTAAATGATAATTTATATGGAGTTAATTTGATTTCTGACTGTTTCCCTGGAAAGCTCCCAAAAGAGAAAATATTAGAAAATCAATGGAAGCAGGATTTGGCCACCAAAGGAGAAAAACTCAGCAGAGTACAAAGCCTTACTTGGGATGCGTTTTGGTCCTTTTTGGTCAAGCCACATAGTCAACAAATGACCATCAAATTCCTTACCGATGTTGTTGATCCCATGGTGCCCAAATTTTCAGATACCATGTACACGGGACAACTACACTCAAGGATGATTCATCCTCCATAAATTCAAAACATGCTCTCAATTTGTCAGTTGCAGATACAGGAGTAGAAATAGATACAATGAATCATTTTCAAAGGCAATCGCATTACTATTTTTGCAATGCAAATCCCAGATTTCCATATTTACAGTTCCAACAACTCTAAGTGATTTATGTTGACAATTTGTCTTATTTCTATTATATAAACCCTTTTAATGTATTGCAGAAAGGGTCCTCAATTTGTACAAAATCTAGACTTGAGAAGTTGCACTTCTGTGCTTCTAAATTTAGTTTTTTTATAAGTAGTGGATCAAGGTTTTAGATTTTTGTGAAAGAACTTTTTCAAGACCTACGTTTTTGTATCTCCTAGAAGTTTTCGGAATAAAGAGGTGGAACCAGAATGTTATTTATAGATTAAGATTCAAATGCATGCAATATTTCTATCAATGTTCCTTTTGTCTTGATTTAATTGGCATTTCATTTAATTTTTCTATTGTTGATGTATTCATACGCTTCAAATTATTCTATATTGAGTCGTTGCTAAATAGTTTAGAATTGTTACAATTAGAGAGATATATCAGTGATAAATATTACGATGTCATGCGATATTTTTTCATAATTTCTTTGTTTAATTTCTTAAACAAAGTAATCATTATTTAAATGCACCTTTCTATAGATAAGTAAATCATCTATATGATTGTTTGTCTATTAGGAATTATCAAGAATTGCATTGTTATTAGATTACCTAGGTTATGTAGGGATATTTGTATATTTTAAAGTCATAGATTAAACCACCTACCATGTCTGATATATATTTTAAAACATTCATTAATTAAACCACACATTATTTGGAAACTGGTCCCATAACCTCGAGTTGGAGCCACCATCCCAAATGGAAAAGGAGTTGTACTAAGGTATAGACCGGGTGGTTATCCCCCAATGTTGGTGCTATGATTTTAGAGGCATCAACAGGTCCTATGCAAACGTTGTCTCCCAAAAAAAATAAGTATTTCATTATTTTTTTGTGGACATTTCAGTAGAAGAACATGAGTATATTTCATTAGGAAAAAATCTAATGCATTTGTCATATTTCAACAATTTAAAGTTGTTGTGGAAAAGCAAAGTGGGTATTTGTTATGAAACCAGCTCCAGAAAAGATAGAAAATATAGATCAACGCCTTAGAATTCAGCCTCTTCGAGGGGGAAACCTCCTTTACATTACATAAATGAACAATTCTTGGATGATACAAATGAAAATACCTCCTTTATATATATAGGAGTCTAAGGGGTCATACCATAATTAGAGCCGACATAACAATAATAACGTAAGGGCACAATAATAATAATAGTGGGCTTCTATGGGACACAATAGTAACAATATGGGCACTACATGGGTACATCAATATAATAAGTGGGTTGTAGTATAGGGGCCTAACATGCCTCTCTCCTTCAAAAAGTGTTGTCCTCAATGCTTGAGTAGTTCTTGATGCTTCTGTATAAAATTCTTATTCTCCCATTTGGAATCTTTAGCAGGTAAGTTCTTCCACTTGATGAGATACTCTGAAATTGATCAATTTTGTAGCTGTCGGTTTCTTGTTTTTGTGATTGCTCCAGGTTCCAAGATGATTTTTCCTTCCTCTTCAATTTCTCGCAGTATTGTTTGAATTGGGAACTTTTGTAACTTTTGAATAAGTGGCCATACTTCTTCATCCTTCTTCCATTCATCCCTTGCTTTGTTTATCCAATCTAGTTGGATAATAGAAATAGCAGAAACACAATGATTCCACATTCTCATATTTTCTTGAGAGTGCATCTGCGACAAAATTTTTCTTCCATTTTCTATAGATGATGTCAAAGTCATAACGCAACATATTTGTGACACATTTTTTCTGTTCTTCTAAAGATAATAGTTGTTCTAAAAAGTATTTAAGACTATCATGATCCATTTTTACCTTGAAGAGTCTTCCCATTCGGTAAGGTCGCCACTTTTTAAGTGCATGTAGTATTGCCAACATTTCCTTCTCATAAATAGCTTGCTTGAGATGTAGCAGTAAAAATACCCAATCACCTACATCAAAACATTTTTCACTACAATGTTGATCTACTTGTTGTTTCGTTTGATTTTGCACCGAATTGGCGTTATCCTTTAAAAGTTGGAGAACTTGTTGTTGATGCTCGATGTGATCATTCACTGCTTGAACTTTTTTCTTCTTGATATGTTGTTCTATCTCTAGAGTTTGAGGAGTGGTAATTTCTTCCAATCCTTTACAAGATATGGTCAGATTCATTTCTTGATGCTCGATGTGATCTTTCATTTCTTCAACATTTTTCTTCTTGATATGTCCTTCTATCTTGATAATTTGAGGAGTGGTAATTTGTTAGGCCCCTATTCTACTAGTGTAACCCCTTATTATTATTAGTACAACCCCCTTATTATATTGATGTACCCATCTAGTGCCCATATTGTTACTATTGTGCCCCATAGAAGCCCACTATCGTTATTATTGTTCCCTTACATTATTATTGTTACGTCGGCTCTGATTATATTATGACCCCTTAGACTCTTATATATAGAAAGGAGGTCTTTTCATTTGTATCATCAAAGAATTGTTCATTTGTGTAATGTAAAGGAGGTCTCCCCCTCGAAGAGGCTGAATTATAAGGTGTTGATATATCTTTTCTAGCTTTTTGTGAGCTAGTTTCATAACATCCCCCTAGCTGTTAAGGCTACATCCTCCTCATCTACTATCTTCACCCTACCACTACCAGTCTTTCGTATCTCATGCTGCACACAATCATCCCAGAATATGTCCCAATTGGGAAGATTCTCCCTAGCGGCAACAACATCTCCAAAGACCTCCCAAGACTTAGGAAGTCTCGTTACATCTATCCTGACTAACTCTATGGGTGAAACTGCCTCACCAATAGCATCCAAATCACCACTTATACGTTTGACCTTGCCAATATAATGAACTACACTTTCAACCTTTGTCATCCTGATGTTCTTCAATTGTTCTTTGAGTACCATCTTCCTGCTCTCATTAGTACTTTGATAGAGAGTGGTTAAAGTTGTTGACATCTGATATGCATATGTGTTTCCTCTCACCTGAGGAACCTTTAGATCCTTCAGATTGTCCATCAAAATTCTTTTTTCCTGGGCATTATTTTTTGTGAATTCAACAAGTTGATCTGCAGCATAGGAGGTGCAACCACTTGTTGTACTATGTCCCAAACTACTACCTCCTCAAACACTATGAATTCTATCCTTCCAAATGACATAGTTGGATATCCCATCCAATCTGTCCTCTATCCTTAAGAACATGGCCATGACCACTGTCTAAAATTTACAAAACCAAGAAAATAGAGAAATGAACTTTCCAGCACACCTTAGTGTCCCAAAAGTTCAGTCTGTATGAAAGTTTACCTTGTTTTCCCAAAAGTTCAGTTTGTTGTCCAAAAATTTAGTTTGTTGTCTGAATCACTGTTTATTGTCCCAAACTACTGCCTGTTGTTCAAACTACAATTTTTAGCTTGTAGCTCTGATACCATGTTGAAATTTGATGACTAAAATGTTTCCTACAATCCCAACCGAGTTTTAATTTCACCTTATCACTCTCATTTAGTTAAATTCCCTTTCTCATAAACATACATTCAACATATAGAATTTTGGAAATGAACTTTTTAGATTAAAACACATGGGACTGTCAACACATGTTGAAAATAAATATGGACATAAACAGACCAGAAACACACATAAAAATACACATATTTTTGGTCAACTTAGACCCATGCAAAAACCCTTCAATATTCTCCAGGGAAAGCCCGTTAGAGAGCTCTTCAAATTTATTTATCTTTCAAGTTCAGGAAATATACATTTGTAGACAAAATAAAACAACAAAATACAACTTATTTCTTTAGCCCAAAACTCCTTGGAAATCATCCCCACTTTACCTCGATTTCCTTTCCCACTTGAAGTTGAAAATATATATTGTACGGATACAACTGTACAAACTATACTATATGGATTCCGTATGGACTCTATAGATTTCTGTACCGCTGTACAGACTGTACAATTTGTTTTTTCAATTTTTTTTCAAAAACTTCTCTTAAAACAACGTGCAACTCACAACATTAAATGTTGTTCGTACTATACCTTATGCTGTCTTCTATGCTTCGATTTCGTGCCTAGCTTTTCCCAGAAATGAATCATTCATCTTGCTGCAACAAATTTCTCCTTCAAAACTTTTCTCCTGCTCTTAGCCTCCTTTCTCTAATCTGCTCACGAAGAATGAATGCAGTGTATCTTTTCTTTTTCCCCTTTTGTTTCCCTAAATGACTTTTAGGCAACCCTAAGATCTAATGAATTAGATTTATTTAGATCAAGGGATGAGAATAAATGTGCATTTAATTACCACTTTCTATTTTTTAACTCATCCATTAAATAACTGCCCACATTGTACTTTATATCTAAAGTCACTTTTCGCTTTATAATTTAACATTGATTTTACCACTTATAAACTCACTTTCACTTTATAATGTCACACTTAGGAAAAGAACTATTTTTGGCACTTTCCCTAGGTAGAGACTAACCCATGGGAAACCACTTGTCCAAGGTACTTAAAAAATCAACAGTACATCCCTTTCAAACTTATCAAGAAACAAATTTACATCTTCAAAGCCATCATAATATGGTAAATTGTGTAGCTCATTAGATATACATCGGAGTGATTTAGTAAGCCTATTGCGTCACAACGTTGACACTTCATGCAATCTATTCTACCAATGCTCGAGCTCCTCATCTAAATTTGAGTTGTAGGTGTTGTCTTTTTCCCAGGTAATTCTATCATTTGTCGTAGGGTTGATCCAATCCTCATTCCACGCAATAAGCTTATATATCTTCTCAATGTTATCCTCCTCATAGTAATCTTGGGCTGGTCCAGTATACGACGCACCCTCGGTTGGATCCAATGGAACAATGACTCTTAGTTCCTTATTCTCAAATGTCATGTTGTGCTTCTTCAGGTTGATGACCGCATTCATATCAAATGCCCAATCAATTCCAAGAAACAACAGGTAGGGATTATTGTCATCCACTATTTCGATTACTTCAAAATCAGCTATAGCACGTGCCCCTTCAATATCTACAGTTACTCCATGTAAGTGCCCCATAGGAATAATCTTCTGTTGGTTTTCCATTCACAGCTAAATTGGGAACCACTATAGCGTTGGGTTTCCCATTCTTTCCCCAGTCTGTTTAGGCAAAATATTCGCATCAGATCCCAAATCTAGGATCACCTGGTCTATTTCAAATTCTCCAATTTGTGCAGTCCATCTCATCTCTTAACCATTATTTTTCTTACCCTTGTCTACTTTATGCACTGCGTGTTTCTCAGGCAGTGGTTTACCCTTTCTAGTGGAGTTGACTATTAACTCTTGCAGTCCCTCCACTACTTTATAGTCCTTTAGGAGCTTCATGCAAGTCTTTAAGAAGGATGTTAACATTGAAGGATATGTGTCCTATGCTCCAATGACCTCCTTAGGATTCTTTGTTCATGTACTTTGAGTCTTTGATGTGGAAGCTCCTGAATTCGCAAAACTCCCTTTCGCCTCCATAAAATTTCCTTTGCCTTATGCAAATAAAATCCAACATCTTTTTCAGCAGCCTTGCCCACCCATATATTTTCTTATGGTTGTTTTCCTATGGATTTATCCTCTACGGTAGCTATACCGCTTCACGTAACAATATTAATACTGGGCCCATCTTTGCGTCGTTCTGATCTCATTATCTAGATGTTCTGGGTGGGCTGCTGATTCTTCTTCTCTTGCATCTTGGCGATGAGAACATGACAATGTTCTATAACATGGTCAAACTGTCAGCAATATTTATAAGGGCGGTGCATTGGGTTCTGAAAATTTCACGCAAAAATGGCCTGGTTCCCCACAATTGTAACAAATAATCTATTTTTGATCACTTCCAACTCCTCCCCCTCGTCATCATCCTCATCCATGGAATTCTCCATGCATTTCAGTTGTGCCTTGATCCCACTGAGGATGTGTCTTAGTCTTTACTCTATATGTCAGAGTTATGTCTATCATTAACTCATAGCTTTGACAATTGCTGATCATGGCCTACAAACTTACAGAAATTGCAGTATAGTTGTCGAGGAGTCTGTACAGACTTTTGCAACAAATGGCAGTTGTCCATCAAGTGTTTCCCTACTATTTGGTAGATAGTGCACCATGGGACTACATCATACTCAATCTAGCAGTATTTTCTGGCTTTAGGGGGATAGGACCTCCCCTAATTAGATAATTCATATATCCTTGTCACGACCATGCCCTTTGCACTTTAAGTACCATACTTCTGCACGGGTCTCATTTTGGACCTCTTTCCCATTTTTGAGATCCTGCAACTCCATATGAAAACTAGCCAACTATGACTGAATCTACTGCACCCCCAAATTTGTATCCTGAATAGGCGAAGCCTCCAACTTCATAGCAATTTCCAGTGCTTCAGTCTACGATGCAACTTTCTGTTGTGACAATGGTAATCTCAAATGAGGTAACAACGAAGAAATATACCAATACTTATGTTTCTGATCTAAGATCTGCATATTAGCTTGTAGTAGACATTTCAATCTTTGATCAAAATCCAATGCAGATTCATTCACCTTCTACTTAATTTCTTTGACCTCAGTCACAAACTGAGGTTGAGACGTAGGCCTTATGAAAATTATTTAGCGCATCTTTTGTGTCTTTCAATGATGCAACTCGATGAGTCGTACTGTACTTAATTTACTAACTCAATGCCCTATCTTGCAATGTTGTGACCATCTCTGCTTTCTTCATATCGTCATTTGTTATCTATTGTGACTTCCACACAGAATCTGCTACAAACCAAAATTTATCAAGGTCTTCTCTCCCTAGAACCTTGAATATAGGCATGTTCATAGTGTTTTCCATATTGAATAGCGGAGGTGGAGGTGGAGCTGTAGGTGTGTGAGGTGGAGGTGTAAGTGTGTGAGGTGGAGATGATGGTGGAGGTGGAGTGGATGTATGTGGTATTCCTACAATAGCCTAATCTATTGTTTGCGGCGAACCTTGAGGCGTCTTTAGGCAAATACTTTCTTCGTTGCTATCAGATGCTCCCAACAAAGGACTATACGTAGCACTTGAATGTAGATCTCTTCTGAACAGTCTCCCACTTCGTGTAGCTCTCGTCGAGTCTTGTCTAAACATTAATTTAATGGCATAACCCATTTATCACACAATATAATTTTAATCCAAGTTTTCAAAGAATTCAAATACGTACCTCTTGGTCCTTTGAAAAACTGGTGTTTAGCTTCACTATAACTGACAAACATATCAATCGTGAATTCAGTAATAAATCCACCCAAAATGATATCTATCCAATAATCAATAGCCTTCGTGACCTTGTTTTCTAATCCTTCCAAGCACCTCACTAACTCTAGAGTCCACACAATGGGGTTATCCAGCTTCTAGGTAGGTTGACCATCTGCCAATTTAACCAACCATTCGTATAATTGACACGAAAAAGAGCAGAAGAAAACTTCGTGTTCCTCTATATACAGGTATCTCTACAACCATTCTTGTTTTGATGGGCGTGGATTCCTGTTATGGCCATCATCCAGTTCTTGAGAATATGTTCCTCCATTACATCATAAAAGGAACTCTTTATGTCCCAAACTCGATGATAAATTAAACGACTTATCCTTGAGTAATACAACTACAATATCTTTCAAAGTAAGCTCTAACCATTTAATCTACGAGGAGTAATAGAAAGATAAAATCAAGAAAAAGTAAAAGGCACATAAGAGGGATGGAAAAACAAAGGTTGAGTTGGTAACTCATGCATCCATGATTTCTCTCTCCTCACATCTATACACTCAAGATGTGGATCCTCATCATGTTAGTCCCCTTGACCATGGTACTTGGCCATGAAGTCTTCTCCCCTCTGTACCATCATTACTATTCACCAACACCTATCAATTGAAGGGTGGATTGAGGAAACGTTATTTCCCCTTAGGGGCTAGGGAGAAAACACCATTCCGAGCTCAAGACCAAAATTTTGGAACGGAATCCCTATTTGAAGTATTAAATATCCCTTTACATTCAAGATTGGTTCACTTAGATGTAATAATGATTATTATCCCTAATGATTGGTTGCTTTCACCAGACTTTATGTTGTGACTGTCAAGTGCTTCAATAGACCATGTCTTGGGCACCTTACCCATAGGTACCCAATCCATTAGAGAATCATATTGGAACCCACAAGTGAAGTATTGAGAGCCTTGGGTCTATGAGCAGCAGTTGCACATCACATATGACCCTGGGCACCTCCTGCACCCAAGACATTATGCCACTTTGTAATACATTTGATGATTCTTCAAGATGATACACTTGGACCCATCAAGCCCCTAGGCTAGCCTCACCATATGATGGATGACAACTAATTCAGGGCTTAAATGAGGATGGTCTCACCTTCAGAGACTTGGGAGGGCTAGTATCACCTAGAAATCCCTCAATGTTGGAGAAAAGTTAGACACTTTTTCATAGTTGGAGACCCAGGAGACCACTTTGTGGTGCCTCAAATAGGTTTTAGGGACCATAGAGATCCATTGATGGAATTTGAGGGACAAACCTCAAATGATAATTTTTACATGCTTCTTCATCACACTTGGCAGCTTGTAGCATCGACACTTGGAATTATGAGCTTCCTTCATGGATGACATTAGTCATAGAGGCTTCACGACTCACACATGTGGGATTTTATTATCATTTATGTTTAGAGCAAGTGGGTTGGCTTGTAAACTAAGGGATTATTGTGAGTTAACTTATCATTAGGGGGATTTTAGGCTAATAATTAGAACTCTTCGTCATATAAATAGAGGAGAGGATCATTATTATTCATCATCATTCTTGGACTATTTCAACCCTCCTTAGAGAGATTTTGGCCTTCTTGTTTCATGGTGAAGATGTTATCTATGGAGTATTCTTGTTCATTGGTGCTACTTTCTTGAATTTGGAGAAGTTTTCTTGGATCAATAAAGCATTTTTCATGCATATTGTCTTGTAAGTGAGCTTACTTATTGATTTTTTTTATGTCTAATGTATGGAATAAATAAGATAATCTATGGTTTATGTATTTTTCTCCAATTTGTTGAAAATAAATTTCATATAAACTAGGTTTCATTATTGTATTCATTACTCATTATGATATTTCAATGTAAATCCCCTTAGTGAATCTTGATTATAGCCCTCCCAAGTGACCTTGATCCCCCACAAAGGCAATAGTTAGGCTTTGTGTTATGGCATCAAATATCCTTACTCTTTTAAAATTGATAGCTTATCTTAAGAATCCATAGAATCCAACCACCCAAGGCCTAGGCACTAGCCTTATCTAGTTTGTTGGCATTGTGTTGGAATTGATGTCAATGATGGTAACATCATGGTAGCATGGATCATTGATGCTATGATGTAGTATGCATGCATATAGTGGGTTGATCTTTTAAGCTAATCTATGAGAGATTATCTACAACATGGTTGATGTTATTGATGAAATGTTTTAAGCTTGCAAGAAATGTTTGAATATTGTACCATCTACACTGGCTAGTGTTGGCAAGTATGATTAAATTACACTGGGTGACAGCCTGTAGCCCATGTAAATGGTGGTAACAATTGCAAATAAATTGACCCCACCTAACGCCTCAAAAACCATGGATTTCTCCCTTGGTTTTTTACCATGGTAATTCAGTGTTGATTCCAGATCTCTATCTCCATCGAATTTACTACAGAAATACCCATGGTAATTTGTTGGTCGGCTTAATGAGCGAAGGCTATATAAAAAAATAAGTATTGGCATTGGATGCATTGATTTTTTATCGCAATGTGAGTTCATGGGTTGATCATTTTTGTCTCTGTGAATGTAATATGGTTTCAATTTGTGTGTGGTATGGTCGAATATTTTTTAAGAGCAAGTAGTATAGTGCATAGTCCCAACAATCCAAAGGAGAAAGACCATGGATGCAACTCGTAAAGACTGAATCAACTAGGTACCATTAGGGGAATTTTGAGGTAAACAATGGACCTCAAAATAAAAAATGTACCAACAAAGTTAACTTTAAGAGAGCCCATAAGATTCAAGATGATGATGTCATCCCCAGGGGTAAATATTTTAGAGGGAAAAGACTAAAAATACCTTCTCTAATTGTATCTTTGGCTTATATTATTATACGTTTACTCAAATGTCAAGTGTAGACACCAGTTGGAAGCAGAATTAAATTCCACATTCAACGAGTACCCACTCTGCATACCTCTGAGAATGCCCACATCGAAAATAATGAAGATATATTAAAAAAACATGTTTACACACTTTATTAATGTATCTTAATGTCTTTTTATGATCTTCTCAAAAGTATGTATAACGGGTATTCATTGGATGTGGAATTTAATTTTGCATCTAACAGTTGTCTACACATGACAATTGAGTAAACCTATAAGGAGATAGGCTAGAAATACAATAAAAAAAAGTTTCTTTCTTTCTTTTTCCTTAAAAATTCATAGCTATTATTTTACTATTTTAAATATTATTTTATTATTTTCCCCATGTATCCCACTTTAGACCTCAAAATTCCCCTAATGATTGCAAACTAGTATATGAGTGATCTGGTGCGATAGCATTTTTGTTTTGTTTTGTCCATGTTCTAGTCCAGATATGTTGTTGCACAACAAATTGTAATGTTTTATGTGATTTGGAACGATTAAGTGACAGTCTGTTACTATAAGCATTTCTCAATTGGTGCTTCAGACTTGATGCACAAGGTGTTCAACTAATTTGATTAATTTGGTGACCTAGTGTGCAAGCCAATAAGAGTTCAAGGTGTGATCTATTGCAATAGGTATGGTGTCTGCGAGTTCATTTAATGACCTGCAACCACTACTTTGAGCTCTATCAAAGTTTGGTTAGATGAGGTCGGTTCATATTGATAGGGTATCTGGTAATGTATAGTCACTCTAAGGTCCAAATTAATCTTTGTATTCTGAAGCTAATTACATAAAATTATTTGTTCCTGAAGTGAAACAAGGGTTGCATTCAGTAGAATGCCTCGTTTAAGTGACCACTTTCTATAGCTATTGTTGTTGTGTGGTATGCTCGTAATTGATACTTAGAAGCTACACTATGTTTTTTGTTTTTGTTACATCATGTATGGAATAAGATCATGGTTGTTAGAGACTTTGAATGATATAATGGTTGTTGTAGATATTTTGTACTTTTCCCTAGCCCCTACTATTGTATAATGCTTAGTGTGTTGAACCTATGAAACCATAATTATAATTTGTTTCTACTTGATGTTAAAAAAAAGGTGAAGTGTGTCAGAGGTTGTAATGTACTTGTTTCTTGATTTGGTCACTTCTGCAATATACTAGCACTATACTTGAGGTTTGTTGTGCCAAATCCCTAACTCATAAATTGTAGAATAGTTGAAGATGATGTTGAATATAATGCTAATACTAATAATATGTTTTATGCTATGATGAAATAAGTGTTGATATTCATAGCTTGTAGGTCAAAGTAAGAGAGAATTTGTTCATAGTTTGGACCTCATATGTTGGTGTGAGATCATAGGTCTTCCTTAGCCAATTTAGTTATTACTGATTGACTTGTTTAAATATATTCATATAGGTATGATGAATGAAGAGAAAGTTGTAGATAAATATTTAACAAAGATGTGAAGTAGTTGAAACATTTTGCTACTTGGGAATTTGAAGTGTGTGCCCAAAATGTTATTCTAAGTTTTGAATATACCTATGATGATGAACCTGTGTGCAATTTGTTCTTAAAATTCACTAATTAGGGTTGTTGACAAATGTTATAATTATGTGATGAATACATTTTCTATTTGTTAGAATTGGTTCATTGTTGTTATTAGGGTTTGAATGTTGATGGCAAGGTCTAGAGCTATTGTTATAACAGGGGTACATTGGTGTTGTAGGATAATTTGTGGTTTCTATTTGGGTTATATTTCCTACTAAAACTAATGGATGACAATCAAGGTTTGGTAATAGGGCCAATTCATAAATGTATTGATGCTATTTTGGTGCATTATTGATATGACAGAGGTGGTCATATGTTAGAGGTTTCACTTAGGTTTGTTAGGAAAAATACTATGTTGGGGGGGGGGGGGGGGGGGGTGTGGTGGGGGGTTAATTGGTATTTTTATTTCGCTTTATCTTCAACTTCAAATTCAAAATTATGTATTCTACTATTATTCATAAAACTTGCATGTGTATGCGCTTTAAATTAATGAGATCCACGTATATCTAGATTACCATTTTTTCATCAGTTGTTTAACTTTAATTATTGCATAAGTATTTCATTATCCATTTAAGAAGTAACCATGAGCAGTAAAAAAGCGATAAACCATAACACATAAGAGACACATAAACACATATGGACACCGAGATTTTAGGTGGAAACCCAATGTGGCAGAAAACCATCATTGTTGTCATCTTTGTCTTCTTCTTTTATTATAAATAAAAATATTCTAGCAATTTTTTAATGGTGTAGAATATTACCAGCATGAAGACTCTACTTGCACAAGGAAACAACCTCTAATCCTTCTCCATCACCTAAGGAAAGGGAGGTACATCCCCCCTAATCAAGTTTACCAGCTTCTACTGAAAGGAAGCTCCAACTTCCTCACTAAAGGCTACATCCCTCGGCACCTTGTGGACCACGTTTCATAACGTTTCATACTAGATCCACCTGTCTCAATCATCCATCAAATCATTAGGTCACCACCATATATAAAGATAACAAATACTAAACACCAATGTGCCAACCACTGAATACTGAATACCAACTAAATTACTAAATAAAATCAATCAATAAATTCCATTAAACAACCAGGTCAAACCAGTATACCAAACCAACCAAATCAATCCATTGAATAAGAACCAATCAATATTCTCAAATACCAACCATTCTTATCAAGACATTCTTGAAATTCAACAATAAATAATATATAAATAATCAATTTCCATCACCAAGCAATACTTCAAACCCTATAACATATACATTATTGTCATTAAATAGATATGCATATATATGTGACATTTACGAAGAATACCTACGTACATATCTCAAGCCATTTAATACCAATACTAAATCAGATCAACAAGATACTATCTTATAAAATAATGTCATAACCAAGAAGTGTCGATCTGTCATCAACCAAGTCAATACTTATTCATGCTCATTATCAAGACCACTTTCCAATAATCAACTAACCATAGATCAATCAAATCAAGAGCCAAATTATGATCAACAAGTATTACAAACATAAGGACATCCTTGACAAATAACAATAGACAATAGAGAATTCAGCTAGAGCAAACCCTAATCACTTCAGAAGATATATGCGATTATCCTTAAGATTACTTGCGTATGTATGTGACTATTTTTCATGAAAACTGTGTACAAAACACAAATCAATATTCAAAGGCCATTAATATGCCAAATCACAAATCAACAGAGAAACAATTTCCAATCAAACATTCTCATGCATTATAATGACTGAACACAACTAAAACCCATTAGTAATAAACCCACATTAGTTCAAATAGTATTTATGACTATTTTGAAATAGATTATGTATGTATGCAACATTCTGGAGTAGAACCCACATATAGATCTTAAACTAATGAATAAAGTTATTTCTATAAACACATCCATATCAAACACATATATTTGAGCACATACTATCAAAAATCATAGATCTTTAACTAACATATTTAGATCATAGCTCCACACAAATCCTGCATTGTTAGCTACTTAAACATAGGTCTATCAATCAATCAAGCATATCCACATACTTCTAGATCCTTCAGATCTTAACCTTCTCCTTACTCCCTGGTGCACACCTATTCCAAATCAGATCACACATGAATGATTATTTAAAAATGCACTCATAGCTCATTGATATCCTTCTCCTTATATAGTTATTTTCCTTTCCAATACCACAGGAAAATCATTTGGTAATATTGTCGGTATTTGTTGATGGGATCAAATAGACATTGTCGGCTCAATACTATGGGAGCTTACCATAGTAGCAACTCCTGGTTTTTATTTTCCATGGGTAAGATTTATGTACAAGACTTTTGTTCACATAACTTGTGTATGTATGTGATTATTCCTCGTAAGGGTCACGTATACTTTTCAAAATTCACACTTTCTATATTCTCTCAAGTGAAACCTATAACAAAGCTGCCAATACACTTCTGAATTTCTCCAATACCTGTACCCATATTCATGTTATGTGCAATAGTTCCATAGTCATCATATTATAACCAGGTTAACATAAAGTACATATTTGACATGCACGTTTCCATCAAGGACAACACATTAGCCATAATGTCATCAATCTCCCCCTATGGATTTGATGGCAACATCCTGCAAGAATACCAAGTCTTATCTCCCCTTTTGACATTAATGGAAAAGGGCAGAACCAAGCTAACCCGTCATGTGAAATATTATAATACTAATGTGCTATTATGAACCATGAAATTTTCATATTAACCATGCTCCCCCTGAGCATATGTTGGATATTTTAGCGATATACAACATAGTACAAGGCTTTATGACTCAAATGAATATGACCTCTCCTGTAGCCAATGATTCTATAATCCCATGTCTACATCAATCACCCAAAATAATGGGGTTACATATATGGCATGATTTGAGTCCAATGGCCCATATAGGACTCAATTTTACAATTATTACAACATGGATCCTTTTCATGACCAATATATTAGCAAAATAGAAAAATAATGATGCATGAAATTTACAAGTGCACACAAGTTTCTTTCCTCGATGTAATCCCAATTCAATGATAGGAAGAAAATACATGACATCCATGGACAACAATGATCGCAATAATCAAATTTTTGCAGATAATCATCAACAATCACTATAGGAATTTCCAATAGTAGCATAAATTATATAATGACATTAGCATAGATATATATCAAGATCAACAACAATGCTATGAACTCATCAATGTAATAAGCAATGCCCATAATTCCAATAATGAATCATTAGAAGTATAGAAGATCCTTCCCCTGAATCTGTGCCAACCTTTTCATCATCACAACATATAATATATCATTTTCACTAGTGAAGATGTTATCACGAAATGCATCAACGAACTAGATCAACAACAACAGTAATATAAGATCATGGATTAACTCAACTAAAAATAAAATATGTATTATAAACCATTATTAGATCCAGAATGTCAAAAACATATTGATCTAATCATGAGAATATCCCCTTGAGTTTGTTCCGCTTCTTCTTCACCACAAAGAATTGTACTTGATTGTCTAAGATAAGTACCATGTACATATCCAACTATACTTCAAGGAAAACATGTATACAATATAAAATTCTATCTACAACCACAACTCCCCCTGAGATCATACTTCCCTGGTATGCTAGAGAAATTAGCAGAGTGAAGAGGCAAGAATCACGTGGAAGAGGTTTGGTGAATAGATCTTCAACTTATTCCTTTGAAGGAACATATTCTAGCCTTATTTTCTACATCGAGGCTTTCTCTCAAATAAAGTGATACTTTTTTGGAATGTGTTTAGTTTTTAAATGCAAGACATGGTTTTTAGAGATACTTATGGCACTTGTGTTTTCATGAAAAATAGGCATGGGTTGAGGAAAAGTGATTTGTATATCATGTAGAGTTTTCATCATCCAAAGAAGTTGTGTACAAAAAGCAAAAACTGTAACATATTTTTCTATAGAATTTGATAAAGCTATAGAATTTTGTTTCTTACTGAACCAAGAAACTAAACTTGGACCCAAGAAAAATGCTCCTCCACTAGTAATTTTGTGATCATCAAAATTACCTACCCAATCTACATTAGTATAAGTGCGAAGTACAAAATATGTGTTCTTAGGATACCATAGTCTAAGATATTGTGTGCCTTGCAAATACTTGAATATTCTTTTGACAACTTTGAGGTGTGTCTCTTCAGGATTTGCTTGAATCCATCCAACTATGCCAACTACATGCATGATGTATGGTCTAGTACCTATAAGATAAAGTAAGATTCCAATTATAGACTTGTATTCAGGTTGATTAATAGAAGGGGAGTCATAATATTGGCCAAGATTGCATCTTATTACCATGGGTGTGCATACAAGTTTACAATATTCCAATCCATATTTCTTCATGATCTGCTTGAAATACTTAGTTTGAGAAAGGAAGCTACCATCCTTAGTTTGATGTGCCTGAAGACCAAGAAAGAATGTTAGCTCACCAAGTAAAGTCATTTGAAATTCCTGTTTCATAGTGGAAGCAAATCCTTGGCTCATAGATTCAATATTTCTCTTGAAAATGATGTCATCAATATAAACAACTATTACCAATAGTTTGTCTTTGTCAATTTTAATATATAGATTACTATCTGTAGACCCTTTCTTGAACTCCTGTTGTTGAAGATACATGTCAAGGCAATAATACCAAGCTTGAGGAGCCTATTTTAATCCATATAATGACTTCTTAAGTTTGAAAGAAATATTTTTATCATTTCCAAGTTTGAATCCTTCATGTTGTTCAATATAAACTTCTTCTTCTAGGTCCCCATTTAGAAATGCATATTTAACATCCATTTGAAAACTAGCAAATGCAAGGAACATCCTTATGGCTTCAATTCTACTATATATATTAATATGTCTATTCAAAGTCTATTTATTCCTATTGAGGATAGCCTTTGCATACAAGTCTTTCTTTGTTCTGGATTACTTCTCCATTTTCATTCAGTTTGTTTCTGAATACCCATTTTGTCCCATTTACATTTTTATTATGAGGCCTTGGTACCAACTCTCATGTATGATTATTTTCTATTTGATCAAGTTCTTCATTCATTGCCTTAATCCAGCATTCATCTTTGCTTGCTTGATTTTCATTTTCAGGTTCAATCGTGGATAATAAGGTTTGTGACTAGGTGATCCAAAAAAATTTCTTCTAATTTGCATTTCAACTTCTTTATCACCTAGAATTTGGGATTTAGGATTCTTTTTTTGAACATACCTTGATGGCGTCTTTTCTGGAACACTTACATTTTAATTTTCGTCTTTTGATGCTTCTCCTTCTTCTTCTCCTACAACTTCTTAGATATTAGTAGGGAGTTGTTCATCATCTAATTGTACTTCTCTTTTGGTACCTGTAGATACTTCATCAATCACGACATCTACAATTTCAACAATCTTTTGAAGCCTTTATTATAACATTTATATCCTTTACTTCTTAAAGAGTATCTAAGAAGGATTCCTTCATTAGCTCTAGGTTCAAATTTTCCAAGTTTATCATAATTTTTCTTTATAAAACATTTGCTTCCAAATATTTTGAAGTATTTAGTAGCTGTAGGTTTTCCATACTAGAGTTCATGCGGGGTTTTATCACTGTTGACTTGAACATGGGCCTTGTTGAGTATATCAACAGTTGTTTGTATTTCTTCCCCCCCAAAGGTGTGAGATACTCCAGACTCATCAAGCATAGAAAATGTCATTTCTTATTGTCCTGTTCACTCTTTTTGCTACTTCATTTAATTGAGGAATTTTAGCTATGGAGAGTTGCCTTTTGATACCATACTACTCATAGAAATTGAAGAAGTCATCTGATATAAATTCTCCTCCTCTATCAAATATAAGACATTTGATTTTCAATTCCAATTCATTTTCCACCATATCCTTGAATATTTTTAACTTTTCAAATGTTTCATCTTTAAACTTCAGTAAATTGAACCAGCACATTCTTGTAAAATCATCAATTAATAACATGAAGTATTTTTCACAACGAGGATACTTCTTTCTCATAGGTCCACATAAATTTGTATGAAAAGTTCAAGAGGCTTACCTAAAGTGCATTATTTAGTTTTGAACTGAAATCTTGATTTCCTACCAAATTGGCATGAGTTGCATATGATATTTTCAAGTCGAATGATGTCTGGAGAGTGACAAACTACTCCCTTCTTGCTTGATTCGTATAGTTGAGAAAAATGGAGGTTTCCCAATATTTCATGCCATAGCCAACTTTCTTCATATTTTCTCAAAAAATAGTGCTCTTTTCCACCTTCTAAGATTTATACATTCCCTATAGTTCTAGTTCCCTTTATTACAGTCTTACCTGTACCCAATTCTTTCACCAAGCAACTTTTTGAGCTGAAAATAGCTTCATGCCCTGAATCACACATTTGAATAGAACTCAACAAACTATACTTTAGTCCATCAATAAATAATACATTCTCATCTTTGACCCTTTATTTCAATACCACAAATCGTTTTCCTTTAATAGTACCAGGTGAATTATTACCAAAAGTGACATTCTTTTCCTTTTTAATTTCATTAAAAGAAACAAACTTATTTTTGTCATGTGTCATATGTTTTGAGAAATCGTTTTCAATACCATATATTCTCTTGATCTACTGCATACAAAGCTAAACCACATTTTTTGGACGGAGTAATCTTCCTTTTCCATATTTTGGGAAGTTCTCACTTCTACTCATGCTGATAAGATGGAATCATCCTTCTTTTGCATTTATTTCCTTCAAGACCAAAGTTATTTCAAATAGAACATTCAACTTCATTTTGAAGAAGGAAGAAAGAATTATAGGAATATTTCTGTTACCTGTTCACATTATGTTGATTTCTTTCTTCTCTAGTCATAATAGTTTTAAAAGAAACACAATGAATTGCTTTGTTACCAAAGTTATGGAAAGTGAAGCATTGGCCATTAAAGTAAGAATATTTTGGAATATAGTACCTTCTTGAGTAGCATGCCCTTTGATCATGGAAAGGTTTCCTTGCTTGAGTATAGATTGATCCTTCATTCTTTTGTTGAGTCCTGTTGTCCAACTGACTACCTCTTCTTACAACAGTGGCATAGTTTTTTGTACCTGCTTCAAAATATTTCATAGGTTATGATGTTTCACCATTTTGAATTTCTTTGTATCCAAGACCTATCTTGGTTAATGGAAAATTTTGGATGTTAATGATTTCCTCTAAGATTTCAGATCCTTTTGCAAATCTAAGATTTAGATCTAGTTGTGTCTTAGCTTTCTCGAGCTCCTTTCTTACACCCACAATTTCAAGTTCTACGTTTTGACAGTGTTTTTCCTTTTCTTGGACTTGTTTCTTCAATGTTTCTTCTTCTAATTTATCCTCCTCTAAACATATTTTTAGCTCAGTTATTTCTTGTTAATTTTAGGTATGTTCTATGCTAGAGCAATTTATTTAGTTTCTTTTCCATATTAGCAATCGCATTAGCATAAAATAAAATGCAGATAGAACATAAATATAAATCGCAGAAGACAAGCCAAGACAAGAGGAAACAAGATGTGGCGCAAGCCAGGGACAAACCCCACAGTGTGTGGGGAAACCCTTTGATCAAATCTTGTTTTATCTTCAAAGTTCAGCAGAGAAGGAAAGAGAGAGAGAGATAATACATTTACAACAGAAGTCAACACTTTGACTTATCTGGATCTGAGCATAGATCATTTCCTATAATGATGAGATCAGTTGAAGATATTTTGCTTCAACTGAATCTCCTAGGTGACGACTTCACCTATCCATTTCGTGTTGAAATTTGGTACCGGAGGACAGGTGGTTCCCTTAGGCTTTGATCTTTGGCCTAGGGAAAAGTGTCCAAAAGATTTTAATTTTTCTCCTAAAGTGACTTTATAATTTTTATAAAGTTAAAATCTAATTTAAAAGTGACTTTAAGTGATAAAGTTACTAAGTCTAATTTTAAAGTGACTTTTATAAAGTCAATGAAAAATTAGAAAGGAAAAGTGACTTTGGAAATAAATGACTAAGTGGGTCCTTATTAAAGTGGGTGAACTAAAAAACAGAAAGTGAGATTTAAATGTGCATTTAATCTCAGCCATTGATCTAAATCTATCTCAGCCATTGGATTAGGGATCACCCAAAAGTCATTTAGGGTTGGGTTAAAGGAGGAAAAGGAGAAAAAGATCATTCATTCTTTCATGAGCAGATTGGGAGAACGAGAGCAAGAGAGCAAGGGAGATTTCTGGACAGGAAGGAGAAAAAGGCAGCAGTTTGGCACACATACCAGGCAGCTCTTCAACAAATCATACAACTGAAAGAACCAACAATAAAAGGCAGATTTTTGCTGAGCAAACAATAAAAGGCAGATTTGTTTTTGCACAAAAATCAAGGCAGCTGATTTTCTGCACAAAAATCGAGGTCCATACAGCCTGTCTGTACAGTGTGTCCGTACCATCCGTACCGTCTGTACGACCGTCCAAATGTTCGTACAGTAGCCGTGCAGCATTGTGTTGCTATTTGGAAATTTCCAGTGGGCTGTGAAGCTCAGAAATCGAGATAAGTTGGAAATTTGTTCGCTGATTTCGCTAATTTTTGCTGAAATTTCTCACTGTAAAAGGACATTTTCCAGAAATAAAGAAGAGCTCTCAAACTGGTTTTCCCCAAGAGTTGTAGGGGGTTTTTCCAGGGTCACGTTGACCAAAAATATCAGTGTTTTAATGTGTTTTAATGGCTGTTTATCACTGCTGATTTTTATTTCTGCAATTTCCAGCATTCTGTAAATTTTCCAGAATTTGTGTTTTCAGCAAAATTTATTTTTTCCAGCTTGTTGAATGTATG